>CAEFZY010050754.1:0-31931 GCA_903066815.1 Brachyrhaphis roseni
AATCTGGCTCATTTACAGTCTGTACAGAAGTATTGATTGTTCATTAATGTGCACTGTCCCCCTTTAATAAATAAATAAATAGAAATAAATAAATAGAGACTAGAAAATTTCTGAAGAAATTTAAGTGGAGCCTGGCAAAGTGTGCCCGTCGGTTGGAACCCAGCATTCTGATGCTAAAAATTAGCATCAATGCTAAAGTAAGCTACAATGTACTCAATAGCATGTGGAGAGTCACAAGCATGTTGAGTAACACGGATTTACTCCATTCAATATGTTAAAATTAGTGTATGAGCTAAAATTAGCCAAAATGCTAATGCTAGCCGAAATGCTGTCAGTGGCATGTGGGGTAAAACTAGCATGATGTCTTACATTGACTTTCTCCATTTAGGGTGCTAAACATGGCAAAAATATTTTTACTTTGCAAAAGTCAAAATCAGATATTTACTTCGTGGCACTTGGTTACCAGAAAACGCGCTCATCTCTTAGCAACAGATTTACAACAAATATTGTTATTGTTCAAAAAACATACGATTTCTTCTGCTGTTTTGAAATGCTCCTTATCTTATACTACTTAACAAGAATTGTGCAGTTGGTGAATTTTTCAGAAAAGTGAAAATGTTTTTTTTTTTTTTTCTGTCGTTGGTGGTGAATATGTAATAAAACAGACATCCAACACAAAAGTAAAAATCGGATTTGTACTTCGTGGCAGTTCCTTACCAGAACAAAACTGTCATTTCTTAACACCAAGTTAATTATTGTTCATAAAACATGAGGTCTTTTGAAATACTGCTTATCTGCTTAGAACCAAGAAATTTAGAGTTGGTAAATTTTGCAAAAGTCAAAATGAGATGTTTACTGCGTGACACTTGGTTACCAGAAAACACGCTCATCTCTTAGCAACAGATTAACAACAAATATTATTTTTCAAAATACATAAGATTTCTTCTGCTCTTTTGAAATACTATTTATCTTACACTATTTACTGCTTAAGAATTGTGCAGTTGGTGATTGTTTTGTCATTGGTGGTAAATATATTATAAAACATATATACTTGTCTGTATTAAGTGTTCCGCCAAGGTAGCGCCTCTGTAGTTCTAACTGGAAGCTCTGCCCTTTTCTAAAGGAACTGAAAGTTTCGCCATCTTTGTAGTTCTCTACATCTCTGCCCTCCTCAGTGTTCTGTTGCTATGGTAATTAATCCTCTTTGAAAACTGTCATGTGTGAGTGAGACACAGAGGGGGAGACAAAATGCTTGAGTCTAATTGACACAAATCAGTGTCAGAATTTGTTTTGATTTGAATTTGGCTCATTTTTCCGCTAATTACGTTGCCATGGTTACGTGCAAGACATTTCAATCCTCTCCTATGCATTGCTACGGTAGGCCCCAAACGTCAATCACTTTTTTTTTTTTTTACGTAAGAAATGAGCATGGTTGCATGTAGAGATAGTTCAGGTGTTACGTTTATTGTCCTCAGAACTGAGAGCACCGCAGCTGTTCATTCATAAAGCCAATCCTCAGACATGAAAAGCGTGGGTACAAACTAAAAGCCATTTTGCAAGCAGTTCCACAGGTTTAATTTGCTTTGTTTTGTTTTACGTTCGGAATCACATAGACAACTAAAACCTGAGCCCGAACTGTTGGCCTAATAGGAGCCTACACACACAGACGATGTTATTTACAGTACCATTCCAAGGGCACAGCCCATTCCAGCTTTACTGTGGACCTAAAGCCTAACCGTGGGCAGCAGGGGCTTCAGCCAAAAAGACTTTACAGCATCATAAACAGAGTTATGTCCCATCTCGCCGACATAATACATGCTGGAGAGTTACCAAGGGAGCAACTTGAAGCCATGCCTGCTCTAAAGGGATCATGGGACAGTCCTTTGAAAGAAACAGGTGAAGATGCTTAATGACGATGTAATAATTTACTGTGTAATAATAATTATACTGGTCACAGTTCTCCCCCCTCCCCACATGCCATTAACGTTCCTGTATGGGTTCCATAAGATGACCACATTTGTAAAGGTCTAATAAATTACACTGAAAGGCTTGAGCACTGTGGATATTACTTTTGTTTTCTGGAAAGTTCTGGCTCTTGTGCTCCTTGCTGTGTTAGAACTTTTTTTCCTTGTTGACTAGAGACAAAGACAGTGGCACCATCAGACCACACTTTGCTAATTCAGCTGTGGTAACAAATGCACAAAGATGAAGACTGTGAACACATTTTTAAGGAGTACTTGTACTTACTTTATATTTGTACTTAAATATACAATATTCAAATATTCATTTTTAATTCAAATCCTGATGGCACATATTTACTTCTATATTTTGTGGACAAGACTCTGTCTTTTCATCTTGTCCAGTGGTTCTGTATAAAACTTTGCCTCTTTCTTAGATTGGACCATTGAAAGAAGCATTACTAACTTCAACAGTGTAGCTTGAGCCAGGTCATCTGTTTCAGTGCTAGCTTATTTAGCTCTGTTTCTTTCCAAGGAGCTATTGCTGCCAGTGTCCCCTGTTCATTTTTCTTTACCATAGAAAAAGTTGCCCTGACTTCTTCCTCTGTGTTTTGGCTTAATTTCTTCCCTAGGTAGTTACCGAGGGAGTCACTGGTAGCACTAACAATGTTTTCTTTACCAGGAAAAGCTCTCCTGACCCAGTGCCTCTGTGTTTATTTGTATCTCTTTCTGGGCAGGAGGCTTCGAGAGAGTTATTGCTGCCAATAATTATGTGTCCTGCTTTGTTTTCTCCTTTCCCCATAAAGGTACTCCTTATTCAGTGCTTCTGTGTTTTGCTGTGTCTCTTCTTCATTGTCATTGAAAAAGATCTTCCTTCCTTTAACTATGTGAACTCAGCTTATTTTCCTCTCTCAAAGAATATAATGTTGTCCATAATTTACAGTGAACAGTGGATGAAAGTCCTAATAATGCTCCAGATCTCTTTAAATTTGTAACGGCCAGTAATCACAGGAGAATAAGTAGAGTCTTATAGAAATAAAACATTGGTATGGCTTTGATTTACAAGTTTAAATCCAAACAAATTAAAATTGCATCACTTAACTGATGTTAAATATGGATTTTGTCAATATTATAGTATATACTATTACACCTAATATGGTCTCATTATAGGACAACTGGATTTTCAATCTGCAGGACAAAGCATTTAAAAACCAAGCATCCAAAAGCGCATCAGGTAGTGAGAAAGAAAATCCCACCCCGCTTTCCTTGCTGTCTATCACTTTCTTAAAAAAAAAAACATCTCTGTCTCTTGAGAACCAAGTTTCTTTAGCAAGTGACACATTTGAAACTTTTCTTTGACATTCCCTATTATAGTGCTAGCTTCTACAGCAATGCAGGGATTTAATAATAAAGTACATTTACCAGCCACAAAAAGGCTTAATTGTAATTTTGTCAACTGACGTAGCACGGACTTAAATGAAATATATATATCCTTATATTTGAAAGTCAAACTTTGAAGCTTAAAATGGATATTAAAGCTGAAAGAGTCATATGTATTTATAGTTTTATGCACAGTGCACCTCTGAAGCAGAGCAACATCTACCAATAGTTCCACTGCTGTTTAAACTGTATGTCATAAGTTATTAATTGGTTACTAAATGTGCTGTTCTCTATGTGATGTGTCCAAAAAAAGCATTTACCCCTCAGACCCCGCCACATTAGAACGATAAAATTCAAGGTATATTAAGTAACTTTTTCATGTCCTCAACGACTTTCAAAATCCAGGGACTTAAGTCAGTCAGACTGAATAGGTAGTCGAATTTTGATCTTTTCCACAGATTCACAAGTGGATTTATGTCATAACTTTGACTGGCCAACTCCAACGATTAAACATGCTCAGGCTGTATGTTGCATTTCATTATGTTATTACAGAAACTTTCTTGTGTTTGTCATAGAGCTGATCGCCTACGGTAACGTAATATAGAATAAAAAAATATGTAACAGCAGCTTTGCATGGTAACTGTGACCAAGTTAGATTTCTACACCTGCATATTGAAAACCCCTAAATTGTGTCCATATACACACTAGAAACTACAATTTGAAGTCAGCTGTTGATTGGTCCATTGGCTTACATTAGCTTATTGTTCAAGATGTCTTGCCCTCACATTTTCATCGTCATACTGCTCAATGGTTATCTACAATATACAATCTTTGGTACTTTTCAGAATAAAAAGGTCCGAATTACATGTCCAGGTCAGCTCTGTTCACTTATTTTGTGCCTACTGAAGGCAATTAGATGCCTATTTTTTATGGGTAGAGGCTATATTTCAGCTGTATATTTCTTTGTGTTGGTCAGTCACGTAAACACATTATTTTTTCCAGGAATAATGTGCATTTCATTCACATTATTCCTGCGTTTCATGTGGAAAAAATGCTCATGAAACGCAAGAGATATGGATACTGTGTCAAAGCACTGTCTGATATCAATTTTGGGCCCAAATGCGTCAAACATAACAGAAAAAATAATAATCCCCAAGTACTTTAGAGTGTAAGTTTCCACATTTACATGAAAATGTTGAACTCTCATTGTTGTTATGGTTATTATTCAGCCATGAATAGCTTTTGACTTCCCAAAAAAAACATACCTGCAGTGAAGCTCTTTGGTGTTAAATGCACCGTGGAACCCATTCAGCGTGCAAAACAAAAGGATGAATCTACCGTCTGACCTGGATTTCCCGTCTTACATAATGCTCATTTTCTCTCTTTTGCGGCTTCTGTCTGTCTGCCTGCCTGGCTCTGCCTTCCTGTGACACACCAACACTTAGGCGGAGATTTGCATACACAGAGGGGAAGGGAAAGTAGGTTCGAGTGTGCGAGCGCGATGGAGGGAGCTTCAGTGGTTCTCAAAGGCAGACAAAGACAAGAGATCACCAGGCTGTCAGTGTGAAACCAGCCATTCAGTCTGAGAGGCATCATGCATGATAATCCCAGCGGAGTGCAGAGGTGTCTATTTATGTGTGAATGGGGAAACCAGCGTGTGTGCAATTTACTCTGCCGCCAGGTTTAAACAGTTCTGTGAGGATAGCACACGCTCTTTGTAGCGACTTGTAGCTGGTTAGGAGCAGCTCAGGTCAAATTCTAAATAAAACTGCTTGTTGTGTTTAAAAGCATCTGTACTCCCGTGGAGTCTTGCTCTTTCTGTGCATGATTCTGGCAGATTTGGTGGTTAGAGCTAAGGCTGGATGGATGGAAGGAAGGACGGACAGAAAAAAATTGTACTCATCGTCTTTCTTCTTCTGCAACCAGAGTCTGTTAATACAGTTCATTTGTGAATAACAGTTTCTGCAGTTCAGTCTCTCAATGACGCAGGCCCATCATAAAATGTTGTATTGTTTCAAGGTTTAGTTAGAAGAGGATCATGTGTCTATGAGCCTACAGCTGCTAAGCTGTGAAAGGTTTTCTACGTTATTTTATCTCTTTTCTGGCAAGTGAGAAAGAAGCAGAACTGATATAGCACTTTAAATAGTTGAATTAATTTGGTTCATGTTACCTTTTCTGCCCATTGCTGTAAGCTGTGTACAATCAGGCAAAGCAATCTTTATGGAGCGAGTTGGATCAAACCAAATGTCAGGTGAAGGAGAGGTGGGGTTAAAATTTCAAAAACCTTCTTAAGAGTTAAGAGTTTTGCTCTTGACTGATTGATGAATTGATGATTGATAGCTGGGTGGATAGATGAATGCACTTATATGTGCCTCTTTTATTTAAGAACCAGCATAAAATATGGGAATGAATCCTTTATAAGGGATATAAAATCCATATTTGTTTACCCTGACAGTAAAAGTTGTTTGTGCCAGCTCTGGACCAAGGTGAGAATTTGACCCAGATCTGTAAATAAACTAACCTGTGCCCAATGGTTTATAACTGGTGTGGATCTGGAATGGATCAGAGCCAGATGTGATCCACAGGAGCTATAGAAACACTGCATTTGGCCCATATAACGAAATTCCTATTTCATTTTCTAGGCTGATTTGGCCCACACCAGACTGGTTCAGAGCCAAAGCAATTTTTGCAGGTGTCAGGCAAGGCTCGTGACCCCAGTCCAGCACAGAGCTGGCACACATGCGTGGATCTGGCAACCTGTAATAGCCCAGATCTGAATGCTGTCTGGGTATGCCTAAAAATGCTAAAAATACTTCAATTCCACCCTTTTTGGGACTGTACAGGAATTCCTACTAATCAGCTGATGAGGTTCCACATATCAAAGATGCGTTGTGCCCGCCACTAAGTCAGTGCACAATGAGATTCATTTGAGATGCTGCAATATTGATCAAGAGAGCGGAAAACCTCAAAACGTCGGCCCAATCCACCAAGACTCGCCATCCCTTAAACTTTCAAGAAATCACATTTAAGTTCCTAAACCTCCGCCACTCTACAACCGCACTGCCCGTATGGATCTATAGGGGCAGCAGGGAATGCATTTCTGTAGTGCTTATGAGACTAAGTGACCAGCTTGTTCATCTCCACAAAGTCCCACAAGAGTTTGGCTTGCAGATGCTCACCACGCTGAAAAACACGAGTCACCTGCCTTGTCTGGAGATGTCCTTGTGAATACCCCAGCTCCGGCCATTTATCTCTTTCATGCCCCCACGAGTGTGGAGCAGGTGCTGCGTACCGCTCAAACAACAGAGCGTTGAGGGGTGCATTGTTTGCGCTCTCACTCTCTCTGTGTGAGTGTGTGTGCCTTCCAGCTATGTAGATAGCTCGTTGCACCATGATGTCAGGAAAAAGGTTGTTTGTGACATAAGCCTTTAAACACCTCCACTTGCTTTCCGGCCTGTTCTTTAACATACAACCCTTCTCTGCTTGCCCGTTAAGTTCACAGCCGCTGTCAGGTTTGCATCGGCATGGAGACGATCAACGGCTCGGTCGGGCCTGAAAATAATAGGGTGTATCACTTTCCCACAAAATGACTTTCTCTGTTTTGTTGTTTCTCTAAGCATAGGAGGCTCTGTTTTTATGGAAATCTATCAAATTCGTCTGTAATCCTCTAATTCCATAGGCCCTTCACTGTAATCTGATCAAGCTAAAATCAAACACTCACAAGCGCACCTGCTTACGAGCGTCTGGTCGGGAATGCTCTTGGTTTTCACGTAAGTGGGAAACACAGTACAAGATAAGGGAGCCTCTTTCAGACTACAGGGCTACTCTTCTCTTGTGTGACCTGCCTCTCTGGGTAAGAGGGAACAGTGCCATCTAGTGTGATGTTTGTACATGCATGGTGTGCAAATAATCCCCTCGTTGAAGAAGTTGATCAAAACGTATCAGGGGATGCTTAAAAATGTTCTGTCTTTCACTGAACTTTATGATCAGACATAGGATGTAGGAAGTGATGAACAAAAAAAATGATGATTGACACAGAACACATACAAGTCAGGCTACCTTTCAGCAAACATGTGTAATGTTTATTTCCGTTCATGTAATTCTGAAACCCTGCTGAACCTGAGCGTTTTCCTTCACAATAGTTGACCTTTTTCACAGTACAAAACAGCTTTTTAATGGTTTAATCAAAATTTGTGAAGCAAAGGAGTTGTATAGACAGGTTTCATAAGGTGCAACTTGTTCACAGACTCCCATTTATTTAAATGTATCTTGCCATGCCACTTGTTTGGTGCAAAACTTTTTTTAGCCGTTTTTTGAAAAAAAAAAAAAGGGGATAAAGTTCTCACCCTTTTAGAACTATTCCTGTATTGCTACGGTAATACTTAAATTACTGTAGCATTGTAAGTATTGCGTTATGGAAATAAATAATAATACAGGTGCAGATATTTCATATTTTATTTTTGTTCTAATTGTAGATTACTTTAAATTTCAGTTCCGCTAACTGCATTTCTGATTTATGTTCGGGCCGGTTGAGTCATATGAAATATCACAGATAATCCACCTTTGATCAAATTAAACTACATTGGAAAATTACTTAATCATCAATTTTCAATGCAGGTAAAACATATCTAACAAGGTTGGGTATATAAAAAATATACCCAAAAGGTACAAAACAGAGTCAATTGACTAACATGTTACCAACTCTGGGAATAAAACACTGACTTGTCAAAAACTACTCTGTCACGTAATTCACCATTATCGTTTCATCACCAAACCTCAATAAAAGCCAGGGACTTAAGGTTCCTCCGTTGGATCCTGTTGAAAATCTTGGATGGTTTCTGCCAACTGCATTAAACCAGTGTAACCACTTTGCTAATCCGTTCTTTTTCTAGTAACGTCTGCTGCAGCAGTTTTGCAGCAGCTCAGGTGTGACGCTGCCCCAGACACTTTAGCGGTAGTAGAAAATGAACTATGGTGGCATCATCAAGTTTACTGTCCACTTCATAAATTCCATTTGGCTGGTGGGGATGATTCTGACACCTGCTGTAGAGCCACATCATTTCACAAATAAATGGCCTTATTTGTGTCATTTGTTTTAAGGAGATAGGCAATTAATCTTCCTTTTTCATTAGATTTTCAAGTTTTAGTTTACACAACACATTTTTTTTGTTTTAAAAAAGTATTACAGATGGTAAAGAGAATGTGTTTTTTTTAAATATACAGAGATGTTAGATGTTAAACACAAAACACCTAAAAACATTCATGTCTGTGTCACTTTGCTGCATGCTTGAACATGATCGCCTTCACATCAAGCTGAATGTTTGGTGCTATTTGCCCACAACTGGTCAGTTATTTGCCAAATCAATCAGAAAATAAAATTAACCCCTCTGCCATATTAGCAGCACATCCGATTATTCAGAATGCAAAAGTGAGAAAATCTTCATCTGTGCAGACAGAACGTCTGCATATGATGACACGTGATTAAATGAGGCTATTAAGACACACTGCTGGGATTGGTTCGACTTTGTTGCAACAGCAAATATATGTGGAGTCTACTGCATCGAAAGGTTGCAAATCTTTGGCCACATTTCTTTTTGTCCATTTCATATTAGATCTACTGTGGTTTGAGAGGATAATGGAAACACAGAAAGATACTAGACGTTTTCCAGAACTTGAACTTCACAGAATATTTCTACTTTTTTAGGTTTGATCAGCAAATTGTATCTCAGTCCTCCTAGTATTTACCAGTGCTGCTTGTCTTTCTATAGTTAAGTGTAACGTAGTAGCTCTCCTTTATGACATTCAACATCAGCCACATCTAAAATAAATCTTCATTAGAACAAGCTAACGAAGCTTTGTACAAGCTCCACCTAAACAGTAAGCTTGGTTACGCAATTTAAACAACCTTAAAAGCTTTAATTTAAAAAATTTTATAAGCATCTTTTTATATAGTCGACTTTTAATCTTTCACTTTGCAGCAACATATTGTTGTTAAAGTTAATTGGAGGGGAATGTCTTCTCGTTGTAGCTTCAACCAAGTTTTGCTCCAAGGGAACGGAGAGTGTGAGATTTTTAAAAAGTCATCAGCATACGTGCTGCTGCTTTAACCGGTGAATTCACTAACATCAGTAACCGTGTCTCAGTCAACCTACATACTGTATAATTTGTAAGAAGTTTTATATTTTGTGAAGTAAACGTGGAGTTCTCCACAGAAAAACATACTAACTGCAAACTTCCTCAGTGAAAGTCAAATCTTTCTCTCTTTTTTTTATGACAAGAGTTTTGACGAGCTTGATGAAAAATGAGTGAATAAAGTGTTCAGTGTAAGACCCGGGTCATCCGGGGTCAAGGATGGATATTTGTGGTGCGCCGGGCTCTGTATGGGTAATGACTAGTTAAAATTCAAGGATCATTTAACGTGCACTCCCATTTAACTAATTTATGACTTCCATTTGTATCTTTTTTTTTTTGTCTCTTGGGGCTACTTAGGAAAACTGTCCAGTAATTAAAATGGACTTTGTCATATTAGATAACCCATTACAATCTTTTAAGAAATTATACATCCTTAAAACAAATGAGAAACGGTCTTCTGAGAAGTACCTGTAGAGGAAACGTGATTTCCTCTTTAAAGTCGGAGAAAGGACTTGCCCCTGTGCTTGCTGTTCTGAATTACAAAAAAACAAAAAAACACAATGAATATCATTGAGATCTTTTTAGGGGTCATTATCTACTTCAAGGAACACACCGGCATGAGTTTTAAGTTAAAGAACATTATATATAGATGGAACAAATTGTTAGCACTAATCTGTTAATGACCGAAAGAAGAAAGGTCAGTGAATCCAACAAAAGTAGTGCTAACCAAAGTCAATGTGTATATCTCAAGCATTAAACGGCTGACCGAGTTAAATCCAAATCCAGAAATAGAGTGAGTGAGGCAAAACTGCAAACCCACAAAAATACGACTGTCCATGGAAAGGGAGAACAGCATTGGTGAGAGAATGTATCAACAGGACAACTATTAGTCCTACAGTCCTCAAGTCTGGCTTTTATGCATGAATGGCCAAAAGAAATAACATGTTGAAAGAAAGTCTCAAGAAGTCCCGTTCACGGTTTGCCACAAGCCACGCATGGGACACACCAAATGTATGAAGAAGGATGATCTGGTCAGATGGGACTAGAATTACACTTTGAGCTAAAGGCGAAAGCCTAAACAAAGTCTTGCTGATCAGAAGTGATGGAAAGACAGATGAAACTGAAGAAGAAAACCTGTTAAAGGCTGCAAAAAAATTAAATACTGTGATTTGACAGGTTTACTTTTCAAAAGCACAATGACTCTACCCACATCCAGTAGGAGAAATATATGTGTTTGTACATGTATGTGTATGTGTGTAGGTGGTATGTGCACTTCTCACATCTGAATTTTTCTGTAGAGCATATATTACTTTCTCTCAATTTCAGCCATGTGCTACTTTGTGTTGACCTATCACATAAAGCTCCACCAAAACCATTGAAGTTCATGGTTGTAACATGGCGCAGTGTGAAAATTTACAAAGGTAAGAAATACTTCTGTAATTTAATGTACCTGGTAAGACTTCAATAGAAGACCGACACCTTGACAAGTATAAAATAACACATTTCGTATAGAATAACACATTTCAAAAGAAACACTCGTGTATGAAGCTTTGTATTTTAAAACCTGGTGCACTTTCTATAGCTATTGCTAAATGAATTCTTGGAACCAATCTATTAGAAGAGACAAAAGTGTGGCAGATATTCTAGACATTACAGATTCCTTATTGTATTTTCGGTAGAATTCATGTATGCCCTCAGAGAAGAGCGGTTAACAAGGTCAACTTAGTTCAACACTCGCAGTAGGAGAAAGGCCTCGCTTTCACACCGGCCACGCTTCCAAGGCAACCGCTGCACAGGATTACTGACACAAAGAGATAAAACCAATGTGTTACGCACAGCTTGCGCGCTAATATGTGCATGTTGTGTGAACAACTTGCACCAGAAGAGCTGCTAGCGCTGATATAAATAATACCTACTATCACAGATAGGCAGACAGCGTAAAAACGTGGCTTTTGAAAACAAAATCCACATGGCGGCTTCTCCAAAAATATCAATTATAGTCAGTAATTGGGTCAAATTGCTGACTCCGGCTGGGCTGTGGCTGACAGAACCGGCGCTCGTATTGTACTAAAACAATTTTTTTTTTCTTTTTTGGGAGGGTTGTTTCGTGATCGCAACAATCAGCGCTGATTGCAAGGCGGATTATTTAATGACTCGAAGAGCATGTCATGCTGGTCCATGCCCATATTTGGCGCTGGACTACTTAACCATCTGCTGAAAAACACAATTACTCTTTAGTTCAGGCTGATGTAGCAGGAAATGAAGGGAGGGGCTATCATCTTTCCAACTACAAACCATCTTCCTGCCCTACTGGATGAGGTTAGTGTTACAGCGTGGCGATATCATAGACAGGGTGTCTGCTGGCTGTAATTCACCCATCATCCCGCTCTGCTCCGGCGGCGACGTCAGCTCCTTCACTCACCGCGTCTGCCCCGGCTCACGGACAGTGATGTTTCTTAATTATTCCGACAATGGAGTGGGGAATGAAACAAGCTAATGGGGGGAAAATACTCCGAACAGCCAGGTTAATTTGGGGTTTATTGAATTACTGTGTGAGTTGGTGTGATGTCATTAATTACAAGAGATTGCTAATAAAGAAATGGGAACTGTGAGGAGGAATGGGGGGCGTTTTCAGACGCAGTAGGAGAATACACAAGCCTTAGACGGAGTCTTGGATAGACAGCTTCTGTGAACAATATGTTGTTGTTTTTTTGTCTTGTCAGAGATTTTCGGCTGGAATTTCAATTTAACTGGATCATCTTAACTCACGAATATGCTTTGACCTAAACTACTCCACTATGTTTTTATTTATTATTTAGGTCATTCTTCCTACTAGAAGGCAAACTTCTACCTCAGTCCTTCTTCTAGGATTGCCCTGTTTTCAGCTTCGTCCTTCTGCCAATCAACTCAGACCAGTTTCAATCAATCAATCCATCTTTGCACCATGCAACTCCTTCCACAACACTTTGCACAATCAAAAGCAAATCCAAACATACTGCTCCAACTCACCCCCAAGAGAGGTAAAAACTTTTTAAAAGCGCTTTTTTTGAGACAAACATTTTTAAAGGCAAAAGATGAGAGGAGATATCAAACATTAAACAGTAGTGGAGGAAACTTTACTCCTTTTTATGCTTCATCAATGAGAATCAGTCAGTCATTCGAGTTTATTTGTACAGAACATTTCAGCAAGGCAGTTCAAAGGGGTTTACATCATAAACACACAAGATTAAGAAGTCATATTAATAGTCAGCAACTAAAAAAACAGTAACAGACATTACATCTTGACGAGTGCCATCATCAAGGTCATCAGTACACATCGAATGTGTTGGTCAACCATTTATTATGGTTCAAAAGCAACTCTGAAGGCAAATTTTCATTGTCACATTTTGATTTTTCTGTCATTTGTATTTATTTTTTTTTCGGGTGTCTACATATGCGTCTGGTTAATAATTGTTGTTTCCCTAGATGATTATTGTTGATTTTCCTACGTAGCCATTCTCTTGGCAGCTGCCATGCATTCTGTCGATTAGACTCACGAAATCCTGATTTCACTAATCACCCGCCCAGCATTTATACCTGTTAGTTTCCATTACTCCACCACAGAGTCTTCTGTTGTCTCTCTGTTGTTCAGACCGTCGGGTTGTCTGCCGCGATTGCTCACACTGACGAACCTCTGAGGCGTTCACAGAACAGCCGAGATTATATCACACATAGGTGGACTCTTAACTACCATTTGGGCAACGTCTGAAGACAGCTAGAGTTTATTTGTGGACATCGGGGCTGAATACACCACACTGTAGCTTTTTGTGTCAATACAGAATTTGAGGAACTTCAAGGGGGGTTGAACAGTTTTGCAAGTCGCTGAATAGGATTAAATAAAAGCACCGGGCACAAATTAAAAAAGCATCTTTTGTATTCCGAACACATGAGCCATTCTGTAGGCTGTAAAAATGATAATGACCTGCACATGGCTTGAAGGAGAAAAGAGAGGACAGATCTCTGCTCTATAAACCTCCAAAAAAAAAAGCACACTCAAATCCAGTCAATGATGGTGAGAAAGGAGGGGGAAAAAAACAAAAGGTTCACACACCGTCGTAGCAGAGTTTGGTAAATGGAGGACAATAGTAGGGCAGATTTTATTGGCAGGAATATGAAACCAAAGGTGAGGCTGGCAGAGGCGGGGAGAGAGATAAGCTAAAAAGCATAGAGAGAAGGGGTGTTGGTGGGTATTGTGGGGGGCAGAAGGGAAGGTGGGTGGAGGTGATGGTGGGTGGAAGGGTGAGACAAATTACACTGCACCCCATTTCTCCCCGACATCCTTCAGCCCATCTCCTGAGCCCCTCCGTCTTGGATGATGAATAGCGTCCTCATTTGCATACCAAAAATGCTTTCTGATACTCGCCCCTCCGAGTCATTTCGAGAGATTAGAAAATATCGACAATTATTGACAGAAGCCGAAAGCGTCGGCAACCTCCCATCTGGATTATTACCTATACCGTTTCATTTTCCCATTTTCCTCCTCCCTACGAGGATACGCCATTGACTGAAAATCTGATTGCCGAGGCTTATGAGAGGAGTCTGGGCGCTGCGCGGTGTTGACTCGTTATAGAAGTGGGCCACTCTGGAAAGGCTGCTATGTTATTGCTTGTTTGTGCACATTTCCCAATGACACAGACTTTAATTAAGATAATCATCGCCGTGGTACCCTGCGTGGACATTCAAGTGCGTCTGTATATGTGCGTGTGGTGGTGTTCTATGCAGATTAGGTCCAGGTCCGTACAAACCTCATGATCGCATTCTGCGTCTGGGCAAACCTTTTGATTACAATAATAAATAAATGAAATAGAAGAGAGGAAAGGGACATAATGGGGCGCCCATAAATTAACGAGCTGCAGAACAATTCTTGAAATATTAAGAGAGCTTCGTTGGGCCAGAACTCACCGAGAGAAAGAGGCACAGGAAATGAACGCTGTTAATTGAATAAGATGGACACCGCGAGTGGAGTCGGTTATTAAAAATCCAGAAATGAAGACGCCAGGATGTGGGACAACCAAGAGAATGATGTGCCGTCCTTTCGACAAACAACATGAAACAGTAATTATTCTCTGAAGGTGAAGGTCCTAAAACGGGATAGGCCAACAAACAAAAAAGGTGTTGATCAGTGATCACCAGGCCCAAAACTGGAAAATGTAAAGTTTTATTTTACCTTGTAATTCATTCTCTATCCTACTATCTCCACCTATCAATTTATCCATCCATCCATCCTTCCATCCATTGGATAAAAACCTTTATCAGTATTGAAATCAGCAAGTCAGACTATATAGAAGACCGCTACTGGCTATCCTGCGTCTTTAGTGGAGATAACAGAGTGGACAAACATTTCTGTGATATTCTTCCAGAATGTGGAATCCCACTAAATCCTCCCCCGTGAGACCAAGTGTCTTATTAAGAGGTGGAAAATCTCCTTACTTCTACCGCAGACCAATCTCTGGTCCCCAGCTAATTAAGTTCCTTGTGTCTCATTTATTTGTTGTTGCCTAATGAGAGCTATCAGCAGCCTGGCAGTGTCCTATACTGTAATTAATGGACAATGGGAAGATGAGGAGGTGGTAAAGATGAAGTGTGGAGGTGGTGGGGGGTGGGGGGAGAAGGTAAAGTGGAAACTCGTCCTGTCTGATGACCTGCTGGCTGCCCTTCCTCTTCCTTCTCCTCCTCCTCCTCTCTCTCTCGCTCCCTCTCTCACTGTCTTAGCATTCCTCTCTTGATTCGTTGCTCTTTTTCCAGTGGGCTGTTTGACAAGCTGCCAGTTCTAATGCCCTCAGTGCAATGTCCCTTGTCAACTCCCATAAACTCTTATATCTATCAGAGCCTCCTCTTAACAAAAAAAGCAGCTTCCATTATCAAAGTGATTAAAAATGATCTTTAATTTCAGGGACAGTCAAGGGCACAGTGAGTTTAGACAATAAGCCATCGGCAATAAAGTTCTATATCTCCAAATCTTTTCTCGTAACTCGTCTCTGCTGCACCTTCTGTTCCTCTTGCGTGCCTTATGGCTTTAAGCCAAAAACATATTGCCAGAAACATAGCAAAAATTTTTTTTGCTAACTTGATTCAAAACATCTGAGTGTAAAAGTGATAGAAAGAAGCCAAAAAGTCAATTTTAAAGACTTTTTAACTTTCATTCAGCAGGTTAGGACTCATGCCCTCAGTGAGACTTTCATATTTTGTTTTTTTTTTGCGGTAGTTATCTATTTCCAGATCTTTCCAGACTTTCTGTGCAGCCTGGGAAAATATGGAAACAAACTAGAACATGGAATGCTTTTGTTCTTCCAGACCTTATTCTTGAAGTCGCACCAGTCCACCTACTCTTCCACACATTCCTGTTATTCATCCCTTAATCAATTAATTTCTCTCTCTCCATACTTTTTTCTATCTTTCTTTTTATCCATCCATTAGGTTTTCCTTCCATCCGTCCATCTGTTTATCCATCGCTTTGTCCATCAATTCAGCCATTTGCTTACCCTAATCATTCATCCACCCACCCAGCCGTCCATCCATCCACTTTGGTTTCATGTACTTTGTATTTCATGAATTACAAACGTGTGCCTTAAATTAGCAAAATTTTGTATTTATCCCTAAAACACTGATTATTCAGGAATGAGGACATATAAAATTTAACTCTGAAAACGTTTCCTTTGTGGTCCAATTTAGTCTGATCCATTTGGGGAGGTGTGAATGCTCAATCCAACTCGGTTTAGGATCAAAAAAGCGAACTCTGATCTGCCTGAAAACCCACGTTAGGACAACGTAACTTCTGGTGCAGTTTGAATGCATTTGTCAATGCCATGCGGATGGGAGACCGCTCCGAAAGCGGGAAGTGGACAATAGCGCAGGGCAGGGGGGCCGCTGGGAATCTTGGGCCCCATGACAAAAAAATTAGATTAATTATCACCCTAGTATGCATCCTAAAGTTTTGTATTTTTAAAATGAAATTTTCAATAATTTGCAATTGAACAACAACAAAAAAAAAACATGCAATGTCGTCACAAACACAGCGAGTGGACATAGCTAAAGGAATAAACATGATATACAGCAGTGGATAAATGTCCGCGGTGATGGCAGAAGACTTTAACTCTGGCATGAATCAAAAGAACACCCAGTCTGACTTGTTAATTTAATTACCTGAGTTGTTTCGGGAGATTTTGGACGGCCGCGGAGCCGTTTGGTCCCGGTGCCAGCAGAGGCTACCTCCGTGTCAAACGGTTCTTCTCATTTACTCCCTCTCTCCCAACACGGACACTCTGCCAGGTCTCTCGCAAGCGCCGACTCGATTACCTTTCCGGGGTGCTGGTGTTAAAAGGTGTGAGGAGAAATGGGAAACATGCAGAGGAGAAGTATGGTGAGGTAATAGGGATTTGAAGAAAAAAAAAAGAAAGAAAGAAAAGAACGCCTACCAAAAACAAAGAGAGTTGTGGTAATAAAAATGCTTTGGGAAACGCTGGAAAGCTACATGTGCCAGGACAGGCCTAATTAGGACAATTACAGAGTGGGCATATGGGGTCCTCAAGGTTGTCTGTTGGTCACAGTCGCAGAAAATGAATAATGAAAAACGGCAAAGTGAGTACTAATGTTTCTTACGCCAAGAGAGAGTGCAGAGAGGCTGAGACGTGGTCGGAATCCATCTGACCGAGGCAAAAAAAAAAAGAAAGAAAGTTGGGAGATACTGCTCAGATGCAAGGCAAAAACAAAGTAATGATTTTTTTTTTTTTTTTAGGGCCTTCCAATGGGAAATTGATCAGGATGATAAATGTATGTGGTAGAGACAAAAGAAGGATGCTGGAGAGAAGAAAAAAAAAGTGTTGTTTACTTTCAAGGTATGTTGGAGGGACGGGAGCGCGAGACAGGATGGGATGTGATGGATTCTCTCGAAGAGCTCCACTGGACATCAGGCAGAAAATGCAATGAGTTCCAAAGACCTTCCGGTGAATATCAAACAGATGACTTGAGCTGTTTCACACCGACTCTGTCATCGCATTGGCAACAGTTCTGAGGCCGAACCATAATTGTAAAGGCTGAAGAGGAGAGGCGAGGAAGCAGCACCTGGACAAAATCACCGAGCGCACGTCTAATGCTTACCAAATACCGTGCCATGCATTGTGTAATTTCAAGCTCTATTTGCATGCCTCCCGCAGTCTCGCCGTCTGTGTTTATCTCGACTGCTTGAGCGGCTGCCAACCTGAGGCGGTAACCTAAATTTGCTTAGCTTTTTTTGCTTGTTTGTTTCCAAAGTGCTAGGACTCCACCTTCATTTGAACCCGTGGCTTTTCCCTGTGTCGCACATTTCAAGAACGTTGAGTATGGTTCTATTTATGTGGTCTTTTCTGTTTCAAACATTGCTGTGAGCAAATAGATGAAGGTAACAAAAGAATTCAAAGAAACATGCAACTGCAATGTAACAATGTAGTTACACCATTCAAAGAAGTTTAAAGATAATATCCCAAAAGGCCTCGTGCTACATTTGCAGATAACGATGGTATTACACAGGTTTGACTCTATAATTTTGAGTAAGTTTGTATCTAACACTTTCTTACATTTATTTTACAAAAGGATGTGGAAGCTATTTTTCTTGTGCGTCACGGATGTGGAACACATTCTGTTGGTGCATCACACAGGGATTCAAGAAAATAAATCAGTATATATCGGAGTAACAAAAAAATATTTTTTTTTTCTCTAACTACAACTCCATTCATGAGGCTTATTTCTTCAAACAATCCAAAGGATACGGGTATTACGTAGTTAAATAAGATCACACATTTGGAGTGCAATCAAAACAGGAATTAAACTTACAAAGAAAGAAAAAACAATAGTATTTTTTTTTTTTTAAAAGAAAGTACTCAATGTACTTTTGGAACACTTTTTTTAATGTCCTCTACCAGACACACCCACACACCCCACCAAGCGTTACGTCCTCTGAAAGTACCACGCTATCAGGAAACACAATTGTTATTTTCCCAGGAACAAACCCTTTTACTGACTTTGCCAGTAGCCAGCACTTGAGGTGCTAAATTAAACTGACCTGAATGCCCTTTTAAACTAATAACTTATATTTAATGTGAGAAATTAGTAAAAGTTAACAAAGCTGTTGGGTCCCTGGCTCTCGGGTGTTTAACCTCTAATGATCTGCATCTGGAAATTCAGTTTGATTTAATCATACCAAATTCAAAATTATGTTCAGTGAAGCTTCTAAAGCAAGAATGGAACGACTTTCACTCATCCTATTGGTTTCTTAGCATTACCTGAAAAATAATCATCTAGGACACTAGATCCCCTTCGCCACTTTGCTTTTTGCCCAACCAATCCACTAGCGATCCACTCATCAGCACCAAACACAATGAATTTCATCATCAATAAAACCTCTGAAGCATTTGTCTTAATGTCATTCTTGGCTCAGTCTTTTGGCAGTAACATTTGAATCTCAGTAAATGGGATTGTGTACCAGCCGTCTTTATTGTGGCTGTGTTTTTAAGAGTCTGACGCTTAACAAAGAAAAACGAAAGCTTGGACTTTGGAAGCGAGGTTCTGCCGAGACGTTGGGAGCAGCGGACGTCCGACCTGCAGTGAACAACCCGGGCAAACACAACATAAAGGTTTGTCGAGTCTAAGCCAGTTCCTATTTGGATTGACACTATCCTAAAACAACTCCAGTATCAAATACATTCTAGTCATTATTGATGTTAACGTCTAAACATTTTTGTGAATATGCAAAAAAAAATAAATAAACTTGGATGTCATGCTTCCATGTTGTTGTTAAATACTGCAGCAACCATCTACAACAGGAAGTGAATCTCCACGAGTTGAGTTGCGGCATCCAGCAGCATTTAGGATGAATCCCAACTCAAACAGACATGAGTCCAATGACTGAATTACCTCCACGTGCACATCAGATCTACAGATCAGAGTATGCTGTTCATATTCTTTTCTACAGAAAGGTTCTTGACAGGTTGAAAATAAAGTGATGGACGTTTTCCGAAAAGTAATCAACCATGCCATTTGAAATGTGTGATGCACCCATGGTAATCTACTGAAGGGCGTTGGAGTATACCCTCGCTTTAGCTCTTTTTAGCTCATATTAAATGCTTTGATAGATGTATTCTGACAACAGCCGAAAGAAAACGGACAAGACGTGAGTTTGGGGGACAGTGTTGGATTCAGGTTCAGTGAAACAGGTCGGCAAAAAAGCGGATGCAACGTTGTGATAGCTACGCTCTGCATCACTTTATTCAGTTACTGTAATTAAAGCTAAATGAACCAATTAATCAGTTAATTAAACCAAAATGGACACACTTCAATCTGCTCTGCTTGGTCTTTAAAACAGTGCGTGGTGATGTCGCACAGGGAGGATCATAATAGTAGATGCAACTTTGGGGGAAGAGAGAGAAAGAAATTATAGGAAGTTTAGTTTTGCAGTAGCTGAAAAGATCTGCTCAAAATCTGAGGAACATGTTTGTGATAAACCCAAACATTGTTTAGCCAGGAATGTTTTTTTATCACTAGCAATATCTTCATCGCAAACTAACATAATCACACACTGTATGTCTTTTTTACTCGCTGCTACAAGGCACAATTTACATATTAAAATGCCGATCAAAAATTCTTAGTTAGGACGTCATATAATTTATATATTACAGAATATTTTATTGTTCTTAGTTTTCCCGTGCTCTTCGGTTTCAGATGTGCTACCGTGGCTTTCGGAAGTGTGTCAACATTTGTTTTGCTGGGTCTCATTTCTCAACAATGTCTTAGTCATTACGGAGTCTCGGTGGGATTCCTCTTAATGTTTTTTTCTCGCTGCAATACGGAGTTTTTACAACAATGTGACAAAACACATCTTAAATTTTTTAAACGACTCCGAGCATCGTGCTGTCATTACAGAAAGCTACCCATCCCGGCTGCGCGTTTGAACCCTACCCAGGAGACACGCGCATTTCACAGCGCGTTCTGTTTGTGTCCTCAGGCTTCTAATGTCTGGATAACTGAACTTCAGAGGCTCTCGTCAATGCCGGCGCTCCCTGAAAAGGAAGGAACGAAATCATTTGCCGCACTAAAAAAAGAAGCGGGATGACAAGATATAGCAAACAGGCTGATGCAAGTCAAATCACGGAGAGCAGGTGGCTACAAGAAAGTGACACACAAATGCAGGCGAGAGGCTCTGGGGCGGCGGGATCGTAATAGGGCATGGCAGTGAGGAACAGGTGCAGAAAATGAGGAAATGAAGAACGGCCGAGGAGGAAGAAGGAGAGAGTTGTCATACAGTGGAGAATTAGAAGATCTGGACACGAAAAGGAAATTGCATAAAGAGGTAAGAAGAAACGGAGGGAGAATGTCCATATGAGCATGGAGCCTATCACAAAAACCCGCTGTAGTATTCTCACCATGACAATACCGACAGATTGAGTTGGACAGGGTTCACAGGCCTGAGTACCAGTCAGTCAGAGAAAAAAAAAAGCTATTGTAAGTAAGTAAGTAAGTAAACTTTATTTCTATAGCGTTTTTCACAGACCAGGGTAACAAAGCGCTGCACAAGGTGTATAATATAAAATAGATTAAAAGCAACATACAAAAACAGTAAAACAGTATAGAACTAAAAAGCAAGTTTAAAAAAGTGGGTCTTAAGTTGTTTCCTAAAAGTGTCTATACAATCCAGAGATCGAATAGTGCAAGGTAGCTCATTCCAGAGGCGAGGCGCCACAGCTTTAAAAGATCTGTCTCCTCGAGTCTTAAAATGGGTCCGAGGAACCATCAGCAAGTTCAGATTGGACGACCTGAGGCTCCTAGTCGAAGCATAAGGCTGGATGAGATTCTTAATATAGTCTGGTGCCTGTCCATGAAGAGCTCTAAAAGTCAGTACCAGGATTTTATAGTGCATCCTGTAAGATACAGGCAGCCAGTGCAAACGTTTGAGGATGGGTGTAATATGTTCCATCCTGCGAGTGCGAGTGAGCAGGCGTGCAGCAGAGTTTTGCACAACCTGCAGGCGCGCAAACTCCCTCTTGTTAAGACATGTCAACAGACTGTTATAATAATCCAATCTCGATGAGACAAAAGCATGAACAATCATCTCAAGCTCATAACAAGTCACCATCTTACGGAGTTTAGAAATGTTCCGAATTTGGAAAAAACAGTTCCTAACAAGCTGATTTATGTGCTGCTCCATCGACATCGCTCCATCCATGAAGACACCCAGGTTGCCCAGAGTGCTTTGCTGGTGTTACCTAGCTTGCTGCTGAATACTCTCCTACTGTAGCCAAAAAAAAAAAAACTCTGGTTACAGCACTCACTACAGGCTGTAAGTCCATAACACTTCACCTCTGTCGAGAGTCAATGTCGCACCAGGCTGCAAAACGTCGCTTTTAAACTACCGACAGTTCCAAGGGGAGAAAGCGGAAGTACGAGAGCTCTTCGTTGGTTGATGTACGAGGAGCTCGTAATCATCTTAGACGTTTGCCGGGATGTCCCTTGAAATTTACATTCTCGTCTCGCTTATTTTTTGTTTGTTTCTTTTTTGGCTTTATCGCAAGCCTGCGTTGCTTGGTTTGATGTACAGAGTCGTCCTCCGTTCCATTGTCTCTGACCTGTGCGTTTTTTTAATCATCCAATTCACAAAGGGCACAGCTAGAACCAACAGCAGAACACAATCCCCATTATTTCTCTGAGATGTCATGTTTGTAGTTGAAAGTATTATCTCATTGATCACGGCTCCTATTGTAATCATCATAATTACCACTGCAGAGTCGTTTAGATGGTAATTTAGGCTTTTCTTACCAAATGTCAAGCTATTCATCTCGTTGATAGCGGCCTATGGAATTGGCTATTGTCTCATACAGCATCTATGATTTGCTGGTGTTTTAGATTCTGGCTGTGCTTGCAGCATGACATTTGCCCTCGGTATTATAAGGGGAAGAATTTGGAGTGAGGGACACCAGGCCAACCTTTTGTCCAAGGTTTTCCTTCATCTGGCCCTGTTACTGCCTTGCACATAACTCTTGTCATAAAGAAGGTATTTTAAATATGGATGGATGCTAGTCAAGGTTGTGTTTTTCATTGCTCAACACACAACTGAAACCAGATATTAGCATATGCTAGAAAATGAAAGGAAACATGACTAAAATGTCAAATTTAATCAGCAGCTATATTTTTTTTTTTGTTTGGCGCAGCTTTTGTCAGCTAAATTTTACAAAATATTAATCAACTAAAGTTACTGTAAATGTAGCCCTGTTTGATTCGCTTTAGTTGAACTTTTGTTAGTTTGCCTAGAAAGTTTGCTTCATTGGCGAAGTGAGAATACCCAATTAAACTCTAACATTGGACCAAAAAAGTGAACTCTGTTCCCTGTAAAAGTTGGGCTTTGGTTCAGAGGAAGTAAACTCGGATGTGGTTTGAATTCATATATGAATGCCATGAAATGGCCATTTCTCTTGCCATTTCTAGCGAGAGAAATGGCTCATGCTCTTTCACCAAAGACAACAGAGAATTCCTACAGTAGCTAAAATCTGACACCGCTAAATTTTTTGTTTACATTTTGTGAAGAAGGAAGTTGAAGTCAGTAGTTTTCTTATTCTTCCCCCCAGTGGTTCTGGGTGCAGCGCCGCCACAGGTGAGGAGGTGAACAGGTTTTGTAAAGTGTCTGGTTTGTTTCATAGAAAACTTTAATTTTTAAAGGAGAACCAAGTAGAAATTCTGATATGATCAAAGTGAATTACTGTGAAATGATTCAACCCCCACCTCACACAGAAATAAGACATAAGAATTAGGGTTTTTTTTAAAAAGGTTTCAGAAAATAAAAGTTGCAAATAATATGTGCACTTTATTGCAAAGATTAAGTCTAAAAATATTCAGACAACACTTACAGTCAGCAGAGACTCCACAGAAAATACAAATATGACAAATGATGTGGCGCAAAATAACTTCCCTCTAACTTGATGATCATTTGAGTGTGCAAGGCAATAAGCAAGTGCCAAATATGAGCAAAACAAAAAATATTAGGAAGACTAACTCATAATTTCTGCTGTTTAACATCATAATGAAAGTATTCTAAAATTGGGGGATTTTTATTTATTTATTTTTTTTTTTTACTTCTGGGGATACTTTCAAACTGCATTGATTTAAACTTAAGGCCTGAACTTGAATTTGTGGAAAACAATACAAAATATATCTCATAAAACTTCCAACAGACTAGGTCTGGAGTACTCTGACTGTCCTTAGCGTAACCTCCAGGAACACATGATACGTCCCATCCGGGGGCATGTTACACAGAACTCATCAAGGGGAACAGATGTCATCATCAACAGGGATAAAAAATCATTACACTGACAGCTTTACAAATAGCTATGTCACCGCTCGTGTGGAAGACAAATGACAGGACGCCATCTTGTGGTTTCTGGACTGTAAACTTTATGCATATGCAAGCATATTTTACAGATACATACCACAAAGTCGTTATTTTCGAATAGTTGACTACATCCACACCCGAGGAGTACCCTTCATGCAGCTGAAAGCACGACCTTGGCATCGATACCCAATGGGGGATGAGGGGAGAGAAAGAGAGAAGAAGGAGGGGAGAAGCAGGTCAGGAAAGTGAAATATAGGGAAGATTAGGTAAGGGAGGTAAAGGGATGTTTTATAACCTGAGCACACCAATGTAATACACTTATGGAGAAACAACATGTATGGACAAACACACTATAATATGACTGCAATTGTCTAAATGACTGTGTTTCATTAAACGTTTAGGTCTAAATGGAGGAGCATGTTGTGGTAGACGATTGGTTGTTGCAACCCTTGAAGGGTAAATCCAGTCAATTAAAAGACACAAAGACTCACGGGAGAAACAAGAATGCAAAGACACTATTCATGCTTCAGGACAGGTTAGCAAGAATAGTTAACTTGTTTTATGTTGGGATTTTTTTTTTGTTTGTTTGTTTGACTAAGGGAGAAAACCAATGACTTCAACTGGGAGAACATGCTAACGCAGTGCCTTAAGATGTTAGGGTTTAGCATATTGTCAGTGTTTGCATTTTAGATATATTTAACAATTATCACGGGCCAAGTTCATCTTTACATGAAATACTCAAACGTTGATGGCTCACAGAGGTGGCAGTTAATTCATTTATAACTTAACTAGGGCAGATAATCTGAAATGTTTGTATCCTTAACACTTTGAGTAAACAATGTAAAAGAAAGCCTTCTCAAACTAAAATAAAATAATAATTTTGCCAGCAGTTATCAAATGCTATTGGCTTCCAACATGATCTCAATTCCCTTCATGTTTGGCTAGCTTTTGCATTCAGTTTGTCTCAAGCAAGAAAAAAAAACCCTCTGGTTGACACAAGTAAGGAGACAGGCTTGTTTAGGACTTTCTATTTCCTCTGTCTGCACTGTTCTAAAATTGGAAAATGGCTTGAGGCTATAAGAACCACACTGCAGTAGCTTGTCTATTAATCACACACGTCAGCACCCTTGAACTTCTTGGTCAGTGTTTCTTTTACAAGTTCAATTCTCTGTAGTCAAGCAAAAAGAGAAAAGTAAAAAGAAAAATGAAAAACAGTGGCTCTTATGTCCCTGTCCCCTAAAAAGAAAAAAGAAAAAACTAGACACGAGAACAGAATGAAATGTCATACTGGAAAGTACTGAGTGTACATGTCCTCATTCTGCTGTGTCGTTTAAAAAAAAAAAGAGTTGAGTCACTCCTCCTCACATTCCCACTCATCTCACCCTTCTTTGGTGCATTAAAGTTCAGATTAAGAATCCTGCTGAGAGTTCATTAGAGGCAACATCAGCTCAATTCAAAGGCTGGAGGTTTCTATAATGTATACCCTGCTAACTCCGAAATATTTGAACACTCCTCTACTCCCCACACTATTTGTTTACATGCTGGCTACTTGAGGCTCTGAATTCGTCACAGGGCCAATGTGTGCTCTAGAGCATCTGTTGCGAAAAAGCAGACATGTCAAGCTGCAGGCCAGCGAGCCACATCCGCCCGTAATACAATTGTATCTCGCCTGCGAGATAATTTCATACGTTTGTTATTAATGGCCCGCAAGTCGGGTTACGTAGCGCTCACACCATCCACACGACGCATCCCACGGTGTACAGTAACAGATACTTGCAGCCCTGGGCAGGAGTACACAGGAGCTGCTGCTGTTTTAAGGGGACCAGATGATGCAAGGAAACTTGCTTCACGTTCTGTAATGTCAAGGACTAGCAAACCCCGTCAACCTCGCTGTGCTCCCAAGTGTACATTTTGCTAATAAACGTGACTTGAAGCACAGTGAAGAAAAAGGATTTCTGTGTTCTGTAAAGTATTTGCCTTTCAAGAGGTGAACACCTGTAAGTTTTCCAAAAGAGGCTCAAAAAAAATTGCAGTGTAGCAGAAAACCAGAGGCAACGGATGACTCTTTGGGCCACACATAGGTTTCCTGCTGCATGACCCCAGTGCTTCCCCCAAATGGCTCCAGTGTTTAGGGTGTTTGGTAGTGCTGTAGAAAGACATAATTGCCAAGCACTGTTAAGTGAAAAATCACTTTACTAATACCAGCTTACAAAACTCAAGATACCCATCAACAGGTCAGAGTAAAAGCTCAGACAGAAGGCAGATGGTGTGACCTGCAAGTACATTGCTGCCAATGCAGACATTCACGAGAAAGATGCGCCACAGAGGCCAGCTTGCTAACGGACACCTCCGAAGTAGCTTGTATTTCCAAATCGCAAAACGTAACATCAGTGTACTTCTTACCAAGAGATGATTTCAGGTATGAAATAATGAGCCGAGAAGAGAATAGAATATGTCTTTGTTTGAATTTTATTGCTCTACTTTTTGCATTCCCTTTGCAATAAAATGAGTTTTCAAGATTAGGACTTGAATATTTTGTCCGGATTTCTCATTTGCTATATATTCTGCTTTTGAAACAGCTGTTGTTTTAGCTAGAATCTGTATTTTAGTTCATTTTTCCAACTACAATACAGCTTTCCTACTTCTATGACTCTTCCGACAAATAGTTTTCGCAACGATTCTGCCTTCGTCGTCTCTGCATTTGTTCTCCTCAACCCAAGATTAAAAAGAAAGAAAAAAAAAAGGCAGTACTCAGACAACGGGATGGGCTCCTCTGTCCTCTCTTTCTCAATGAAATATGAAACATTTTAATTTAGAATTATCCATTACAATAAATCCTGTAATTCCTCACTTGGGGTCTAAAAGCTTTTGACCGTCACAAAGATGATGGCTGCGCAATCAAATCCCAACGGTCTGATCATTAACATGACCGGTTCTGGAAGCAGAGTTGTTATTTGCAGGCAGACGAAGACGCAGACAAAAAACAACAACAAAAAAAAAAGAAAAACTCTGTCGGAGAGAAAAAAAATCTAAGCCGTTTTTCATTACTGAGATTTTTCATGGCTGGTTGTGAGAAAATGTCCTGAAAATCATCCAAAGGATTATGATTAAGAGAGAACATTTGTTTATGTCAGTGGTTGATAATAAGTTCGCTGACGCTATCCTTCGGACGACATTCGTGACGCAGCTGATCTCTCAGAAACATCAACATTGAAGTTTTTTTTTTACCATAGATTCTTAATGCAAATTTGGTCCTGCTGAAATAAAGATTTCAAACTAATAATATTTTAATCTAATCAATATCGACAGATAATAAAACGTCTGTCAAATTTCCTTATAAAATCCTGACACATAAATGCATCAAATTCTGAATTATGTTTTTCCTTATTTTTCCATCATAATTCCCATTTGTCTAAAAAGTTTGGAAATCAATAGACATTTTTATATGCTACTGCTGGATCTGGTTGAGGGGAAAGAAAAGATCATTTGATATAACTTTACTAGCTGAAAATTGAGTTGGTGTTTAAACAGAAGACAATCTGACATGATGAATGATGAAATAAAAATATTTAGATTTTTTTTGTTTGTTTTTGTAAATACAGTTCAGTTTGTGTTTACATTTATTACATAGATTATTAAGCTGTCCCTAAAACCTTACCACTCTGACATGTCCAATCAGAACAAACAATATCCACTTTATTCAAATATCCCAGGATGCTTTGCTTTAGCTTCTTGATCAGTATTTCAATCTAAAAATTTGCATTAGCACTAGAAGTTTTACATGTAAAAATGTCAACTCTTACACTGAAGTTAAGCACGTTTAGCCGATTCACACTTTGTCAGCTAAACTCCTACAGACAAAGGACAGAGGGGTTCAGATCTGATTTAATTATCTGAAATTTTCTATGCTGTCAAATCTGTTCAGAGCTCATTTTGTATTTAACAATTTTTAAGTGGGAATTCGATTCAGAATGTGGTCAGGGAAGAGATTGGGATTTTACGCACTGGAGATTTATATCTATTTCTGAAGACATGACTTTTCCCTCTTCTTTCTTAAAACCTGCAAGTTAAACCGAATGAATGAGCTCATGCTTTTCTATAAGCTTCATTTTACTTATGTTTATTGACACCAGCGCAAACAAGCCTACACAGTGATGAGTCAGATGCTAAATGTTTTGCTCCTAATGTTGTTGTTTTGTTTTTTTTGCAGTCAGTTTGTGTTGCTCTCGTATAATAACTTGTTTTTCCAACTTGACAAACTGCGATCTTTAAACTGTGAACTCATTTTTTTTTCTCTCCCCCAAATCTGTCTGTTACACTTTTATTTATTTACTTCAGTCCACCCACCGCCAAGACGGAGTTAGAAGTCTGAATTTCTCTTTCTTGTGAATAACGATTCAGTAAAACTAATTTCGATCAGTCCTTACAATCATTGGTTGACATCAAACTTTGGACCGGATACATATTTTCTTAAATCTCATCGATTTTCGCATCAGAAATTGTAGCGTGATCTTTATTATTAAGACAAACATCTTTCTTCCCTGATTGGTATCATTTATGCAATATTGGTAAAATCCATATGACCCATTTAACCTTGCAATTTCCATAAGCAGGATTTATATATTATAAATCAACGGGATTAATTACCTCACAGGCTGCTCATGCTAACTGTTTGAGCTAAACAAGCTGCCAAATAAAAGCTGAAACAGAAAACCAGATCTTAACTCACACTCTGCAAAATATACAAGTACGCATTCACACACTCTCTCTCACACACACGCATGCACACCACTTCTCTGAGGCTAAATAATGACAAACGGAGGCACGTAACTAAGGTGATTAATTATCCATGTCACCAGATGGGACGATGAGCACAAAAAAAAGTTGGATTTTCCTTTCTTTCTCTCCCCCCACCCCCAAATGTATTTCAGAATGCGGATTCGATTGGAAAAATGACAACCATATGTTGATGGATGACCACAGGCGAGTATTAATCAAAAACACAGATAGAGGGGATGCTACGAGGACAGATGACTGTATCTGTGAGCGGGCAGCACAATGAGAACCAGCAGGATGTTTATACATGGAATCAAAGTAATTAGAAACACTCCACCAAGACAGCAGATGGTAAGTATGCCAATAAGACTTTCAAAATAAATTGTTTAAAACGTAAGACAAAAAAACATGTGATTCAACAAACCTATTTCAAAACTCGCTTTTAGAGCACAAGTACATAAAATAACAAAGGATAGCAGCAATCGAGGAGGAAATTATCATTATTTATGAATTAAAAAGGTACTTCCTGTCTAAATTCCCACTTTAACTAGCATTAAGCATTTTTTGTTCTTGAAAAAATTATAGTTTGCAAGAACTTCAGGAATACTAGAAACCATTATCAAGTATCCTAATGAAAAGAATTAATTCTTATTTAGGGACATTAATCTTTTTTTTTTTTTTTCCTCATTTCCAAATATAATGAATTGCACCATAAAAGGAAAGGTAATAGTAAAAAGATTTTCTATCCAGTCACAGTGGATAATGGTTTCCTGAGCTAAAAGTGCAGCATCCTGTTTTACCTGTCGATCGCAGAAGAACTTTAAAATAATTAATCTTCCCAGTTTTCCATACTTCTAGTTCTTTTTTTCTTTTAAGTTTTATTTTTGACTCTAGTGGACTTTATTTGAAAGTGCTAAGACAGGAAAATAGGTAAAGAGAGAAAGAGGGAAGACATGCGACAAATGTCACCAGAGCAGGAATCGAACCTGCAAGGACTGCTTCCTTATGGTTTTGTGCTTAACCGCTACGCCGCCACAGCACCCCTGTACTTCTACTTCAATATGCAATCCAGCTACAAATTATTGATTATTTCAGCAGAAATGTTATCAAGATTTGTACAGTTCAAGAAAACGTTTAGTCAATCCCAATGTAGGACGCACAAAGGATGGAACATAGCATCATCTCCTCAACTCTTGAAGACAGGCAAACCGCAGGGCTGTGTCTTCAGCCCCCTTTCCCTACTCACATATGACTGTTCACCATCATAAAACTTATTAAAAAAAAAAACAATTAATCAGTCAAGGGTAGAAGAGATCAAACATCTGAGGGAGGTTTTTTGACAGCACCAACATGGACTTTAATAAAGCCGAGGCCGAAGAGGCAGTAATGGACTTGAGGGTCTCTCAGCAGTCAGGACACGCCGTACCCTTTACATTGACGGAGGGTGGAGAGCTTCAAGTTTCAACCTAAATGGGTCCACAGTTTGTTTTTTTTTATGTATTACTCACCTAAACCAACAGTCAGCACGTGGCTCATTAGCATATCAAGGCAGACAGCCATTATGAAAACTGTTTAATCTACTCCAGCAGTTCTTATTCACAGAGACAGAGTATGTTTTTTTTCCCCATAATCCCCAAGGTGACAGGGGCTTAGAGGATATCCTAGCAGTCAAGAAGTGCGAGGCGAGTTACACCTCAAGTCGTTTTAGAATTAACAGTCACTCTACCATGCTAATTTCTAAACTGTGGAAGAAGCCAGAATACAAAATAATTAAAAAAAACAAACCCAGAGGGATGATTTTTCTTTGGATTTTCGTCTCTTTTCTTGCAGAGGTGTCAGACATAGAAATAACTTGTGTCAAAAGTCGTTCAACACCAAGTTTCTGGTGGCAAAAAGTTTCACTGGAGGGCATTTTTTAATTCTTAAACATCTGCTTTAGTGGGACTATTAACAAGCGCTGGTAGTCATTGAATGAACACGTTTCAATTGCAGCACTAAGTTAACCTACTGTTCTAATTCATTTGACAGACATAGGGATCTCTTGACCTTTTTGTTTTCTGTACACAGATTCAGCATTTTCCTGAGTTTCCAACTGTTTAATATTACATGATGGAGGTTCCACCGTCAGCTGTTTGGGTTGTTGTAGGGATTTGGGGTTTTGTGTGTTTATTTAGGTTTCTATGTTGTCCCTTCTACCCCTTCATTAGTCACACCTGCTCATTGTTTCCCCTGATTGTCTCTCTGTGTATCTAAAGCCACCTGTGTTCCTTGTTTTTTCTCGGGTTCTCGTCTATGCTGCCGTCTCGTCTCGTCCTGTCTGCTGTCAAGTCTGCCATCAGTTATCATTTGTTTATATCGGTTGCTACCAGTAGAGGAGCTTTTAGCCTTCCTCTCATTCTGTGCTGTCTGGACTTTGGACTTTTGTATTCTTGACGTCATCATTAAAATAATCATTTCATTCTCACAACCTGGATCCACTGCGTCTGCCTCACCACCTCTCCCCACGAAATGTGACAGTTGTAATAACTCATTCAATCGTGAGCTCTCGCAATATTAAACCGTAAAAGTAATTCTTCTCTAGAGGACTGTCTGTGTAGTGAAGCCCTGTCCTGTTGCATGGGCTAAATTAGCATGGAGGAGACCCTGACTTCCTTTGATTGTTAGCTTGTTTAGCTATTAGCACCGAAGATAAATTAAAAATGGTTGGGGACAGAGTGAAAAGAACATATTGTGAGACAAACAGCAAGTTTTTTTTCTATTTACTGGTATGTTTTATACAGAATTGAAATACTTATTAGTCAAACCTGAATGATTTATAAACTGCTTACAGATTCCATTCATCCATCGATACTCTTAGGGTTTCAACAATTTTACAGATCTTAAAGCACAACCACCGCAAATTCTCAATTTGAATGACATCTGGACTTTGACTGGGACATTCTAGCGCGTGAAGAAGTGGTTTCGGCTGTATTTTGAGGTTGTTGGCCTGTCGGAAGTTGAACCACCATCTTATTCTCAGTTCTCTGGAGGACTCTTACGACTTTCCTTTTCATGCTGAAAATTGTTTTCCCACCATCACGGCATAAAGTTCAGGTTTTAAACCTTCTTACGAATGTTTTCTGTGTCCATCATATGACGTGTGAGAAATATCAAACAAGATTTCTTATGACATTCTTTCAAATATATATATATATATATATATATATATAAAAATTCCCTTCTCACCCACCGCGGGTGGTGTTTCTTCCTCTTAGCTCGGGTCCTCTACCAGAGGCCTGGGAGCTTGAGGGTTCTGC
>CAEFZY010050765.1:0-60696 GCA_903066815.1 Brachyrhaphis roseni
GCGTCTGTGGTGGATAGAGAAGTTAAAATGGAGTTGATAGTCGTTTTCTGTTAGATGTCCTGATTCTAAAGAGGTATGGCATGGGTATGTTGGCATTGTTTTTGGCTGAGTTATGTGCGGTCATAAAAAAAAATTATGCAAATCGCCCGGGCTCGGGCGGGTGGAGGTTAAGTGTTAAAATCAAATGTATGAATAGCTTTTCAACAAAATAAGCAAATATGCAAACTTTAATCTTTTGATTTCTACATGTCTGCCACATTATCCCATGAACAAGATCACATTTAAAGTACCTACTATTTTATCATCAATTCCCCCCCCCCCCCCCTTTTTTTACTCAATTATTTTTCCTACTGAAATATTCTGCCTTACTTTGTTAAGGTATTCTTCACAATGTCAGGGAATATATATATTACTGCAACATCTACAAAACAAATTATACAAAAATTATAAACAAATAAAAATGTTACAGACATACCTGAGCTTGGAATAATTTGAAAAACCTTTTAGTGATCTTTGAAATTAACAATCAAATCTTTGGAAAATTTTACTAATGTATTTAATATCACTGACTCATGTGACTCAATTATACCTCTTTGTGCTTAACGCAACTCTAAACGCTGAAGGAATAATCATTTTAAGAAATTAAGTGTCCTAGTTAAAGGGCGTTTTAGATAATATTCATGACCATAATAATAAATACAAAAATAAGGACTTTAATCAAGATGTGATACAAATTATACAAATATAAACGGTATCTCTTTTAGGTTTCCGGAAACCTTTACAATGTAATTGTCTAACAAGAATATTAGTATTATATGTTTGAGTTATAACTCGTCTTGACACGTTTGTATCGTGAAAGAACGGTAGACAACAACAGCATCCGATTATTCAAATACGGAAAAAACATGCAAACAAAGACGATGCACGTTAACGCTTATGATACTACCGATAATGATTTGACTATAGATGTGCATTGGGTTTAATTACCGTTATAACATATGCGCCTTGAATACCATTTCATACAAATATACAAAAAAGAATGCACAATTATCAGGCAAGTTTTTTATAGCTGGGGAAACGGACAACTTCAACAACAAATATTTTTTGATTGCTTTATACACCCGTAACGCATTTATCGCTATCTGCTTTGGGGCGTATCGCTATCTTGCAGCGCTAAAATAAGGGATGAACCAGTCTGCTCTAAAATAAAACTGCATACAAAAATATTTTAGCTAGAACATAATTAAGTACTTAAAATTAAATGCAGCTAGCTGATATAGTTTGATATTTACAATAACATAAGCTATCATTCAGCATTTAAAACGACCGTTTCTACGGAGCGCGTGCTAGCGGTTAGCTTGTTTTCGCTAGCAGGCCAGAAGCCGTTGAAATAATACATAAATCATTTAAACTCTGCTACTTACACCGTGCGGTCCTTCTGTGTTAGTTTCATGAGGTCTAAGTCATGTTTGCAGTAGGTCAAAATCTTAAACGAGAATTATTCCATGAAATATTCACAAATGCTCACGCTAGCCGCTTTATAATGTTTTGAAGCTAGGACAATTTCATTCAGCAATATGGCGGCGGCGACCTTCTGTGACCCGGATGTGATAGCATTCTGACGTCAACGAAAATAAGTAGCAAAATAATCACAATTTCTTCAGTTTGAGAGGTTATGGGTAACTTTTAAATCTGCCAGGAATTAAGGTAATGCTACTTTAACCGAAGTTAAAATGGTTATTTAAAATAATACAAAAAGCGCAAAAAATTAAGAAGAAATGGCCTTTATTATCGTAGATAATAAATGACATTTATTTTCATCACACAGTGTTACAACTAATTTTTGGAAATTTATCAAACACTCTTGAAAATAGAAAAGGTAATTTGATAAATTCTACCACAATATCTTCACAAAATACTAAATTGTTAAAATTTTATGTCCTTTAAAAGACAAAAACTATTTAAATAAGTCAAAATTTGTATTCGTCCAAACAAACATCAAAAAGCAACATCAGCAAATATAAAATAATGTGCACACAAACATAAGCAATTTTACATGCAATAACCACGTAAATGACTGCGTCGCTACCTGAGTAAACAGTAGATTTGTTCTGTTCAAACAAAACTCATTTTAAAAGACGTCTAGTGCATTTTATAACACAATGCAAAAATTAGTCTTTAAGACTGACAGTCATAAAACAATTACTCCATGACATCAAAGAACTTTTTAGTTTCAGTTACATTCATTTTGCCTGGTATATACATACAGTATAGGCACATTTTCCTAATATTGCTACACACTCGCAATATTTGGTCATTTCATTCAAAAATATACACCCACCCAACTGGACATTAAGAAAGATTTCAGACAAAGGCCCACTCTAAAGAACAAATTCCTCATCTGATCTACAAAAACAGAAGCACAATAAAAAATAACAGATGACCTAAAATCATTCACACAATATGTGTTTAAGAATATAAAGCTGAAAAATTCTCTCTTTTGGTGTGATGCTGCAGTTACAGATGGGATGGTAGGATAACAGATATTCTTGTGGTCATTTCTCCGACATGGGATCAAAGTGCTTGTGTGTTGAATGAACCGTTTAGATTGAGGGGAGATGGATACCATTATGTCTGCAAAGCTGAAAGGCGTCGCTCAATGCACTTCTTACCTGAAAAGATGTAAAACAAATGATGATCACATGTGAAATGCACTCATCTCAAGTATAACTGAGCAATGTGATAAATATTGGTTTCTTAGTGTCTACACACATTTTTCAATGCTGTCAATGTCCTTTTGCTCTGTGAGGATTCGGGATAGACCCTCCATCAGCAGAAGAGCTTTATTGTAGCGTTGCACCGAAGCTGCACTGTGGTGGAACATCTCATCCAAAGCAGCAGACTGAATCTGAATATTGCAAGTACAGACACTTGAAGGACTGATATAAGCATCCTTTGATGATGCAGAAATGATAGAATCTGATGTGATATAAGCTTTGGCACTATAAGATGAGCTCACCATATGCACAGTGTGGCCATAGATGAGCTTCTCTGCTGTGAGGCTATTGAAGCGGTCCATGAGCTTCTGTTTGTCAAGCAAGAAGGTCTGAAGCCGATCGTTCAGGGAGCGACAATAGGTCACACAGTTCTTGTACAAGTTGTTGAGCTTCCTGATCACTGAAAAATAGAAAAATATATATTTTTTCAATGTTAACATCTTATGCATTGTTTAAAAACATAAAATCAAATGTGTTTGATCAATTGGTGTGTGATTTAGAGTCTACAGTTTCTGACCCCTGTGGCATCTGAAGTAAAATATAAAAGTATAAAATACAACCAGAGATAGCCTATATATATGCATAATTGATTGTTACATGCTACAGGTGTAACACCAACAAAGTTTAAAACCAAATTTGACATAAATCTTAAATATTCTATTCTGGACGATTTTGTCTGTTTTTCCCTTACTTCAATTTTTGAATAAGACAATACCATCCAAACACTAAGATTCTTCCTAATGGCCTTAATCAATCACACTCAAGTTGAAATTATTGGGGGGAAAAAATGCATGCGTGACATTCTATTCCATGCCAATGATCTCACCTTGTTTGACTGACGAAGAGACCTGGAGTTGGCCTTGTTTTATGTTTTCCTTTGCAGTATGCAGTGCAGAGGACAGAAACTCTTCAGCTTTCATGTACAACACCAGCTGCTCTGCATAGCTGGAAGCAGACAAGAAATATTTTGTAAAGAGAAGGCTTACAAGCATAAAACCCCTGCACATAAAACCCCTGCACATACTGAGAGAACATCATTTTTAAGTAAGTCAACGCCTGACACTTATCTCACGTAATGAAACAAAATGTGAAACTATAGATAGCTAATGTTCTATTTGATATATTGTGCAAGTCAGGGCTGAGATACGGCAATGACGTCACACCTGAAGCTGATGCGTCTTAGAACTTACAACTTGAAATTTGGAAAAACTTACTTCCAAGTCTAAGCAGAACATGCCACGAGTTTTAAGCAACTCATCATATTACCAAGATGTTTGCCTAGAAATCTGGTTTTGAAACATTACTGTTTGCAGATGGAATCACAAAAAAATCTAGATTGAAATGATCTATTTATGTGTGGCTTTATAGCATAGAAAACCACACATAAATGTGGTTTTATGCAATAAGACTTAAAAATCCAAAGCTTCTGAATACTATCTTCTATCTTAACAATTTCCTATAACCTACTTAAAAGAAGTCTGATCCGTCATTCTGACTTTGTACAAGCAGGGAATGGCATCACACAACTCAGGCAGTGACTCACATTTATTAATTTGACATGCTTCTTACCTCCACTCTCTGCTCAGAAGGCTGATCTGATCTGTCACAATGCTCTGCTCTAAAAAGGAAATATCAGGACTGCCAAAGTCCTCCGGCGCTGGGCCTCTAGAGGAAGCCAACTCCATAACACAGGTGACAAAAGCCAAAGTGAAGCGTAAATCACTCAGAGCATCTGTATGAACCTGCTGAGAAAAGACAGTGGGTATGAAATTTCACGAATACCAAAAACCTCACATGTCAAATTTGTCATTTTTGTAGACAGAATTTATTCATTTTTACCTCCATCAGTGTATCTTCAGGGAGCTCTGGAGGGTGGAAAATCAGACTGCTCTCTGGAATGGCATCCATTGCTTCAGTCTCACTTTTTCGTCGGCTTCCCCGCTGGAGAGGGCAAGCGTTCAGTGTCCAACCGGAGTTAAAGTAGGTGGGAGAGCCTGCAAGTTAGGCAAAATGCAAGTTTCAACAGTGTTACTGCCATGAAGATGGCTGGCAAGAAATCTGAGATACATATTGACAGTTGCAACAGATTACAACACCTGCTTCATTTACAAACTCCCCAAAGGAAATCTCAAAATAAATAGTTATTCAGTTTTGAGGGAGGTAAAAAAGCCCCTACATGAGAGCAGATTTCCCTGTGGTGGAGAACCCATGGCAAAAACTGCAGGAGGAGGGCTGTCTGAAAACTGAAAAACTTTATAACATCCAGTAGGTGGAGCTGTAGAGCCAAAAAAAAAAAAAAAAAAAGAAGTCAGATGACAGAAACCCTTAGGAAAGAAACCAGTAAATTGAACAGACAATAACTTAGTGAATTTGATTAGAAGTACATAAACTGGTAATATTTGTGATACTTTGATGTTTTACCTGTTGTATCAGTGCTGTTCTCCCAGCTGAAGCCCCGATCGCATCCTTCTTCAAACAGATTAGCTCCAAAGGCCGCTTTCAGCAGCATGTCGGAAAGCCTGCCGGCGCTGAGGGACCTGAAGATTGGAAGCAGACAGACACATTGCAATGCAACACACCAGACAACATGTTTTCAGATAAAAGACAGACTTCCTTCACATATCGACTATTACAAATGGGTATTTAATTTGGCACAATGCTATTACATTATCATTTAAAAAAAATTTTTTTAAATAAAAAAAGATACCTTTTAAAGGGACCCTTTTTAATGGCTGGCTTCCTGCTGACGTTGTTCTGGAAAGCAGGAGATTGATCGAGGCATTGCAGGTTTGACACTGTCCTGGTTCGGTTTGGCTTTCTGGGTTGAACATGCTGTTAGAAAAAAAAAAAAAAAACATCCTCAGTTTTAAAAGCAGCCAGATTTTAGACTATGAACTAGATATAAAACTAAGAGCTTTCACTAACCAACTGGATGGCTATTGATGCACTTTTTTTGTTTTTAATAAACATGAGGTAGAAGTTAGATGCAAAGGCTTGGTTGCATAAATGGGGATGCACTTCATTTTAGTTCTTAATTTTCTGTGTTATTCAAAACTACTGCCTCTATTGAAGCAGCCGCATTTCCTTTTCCCCCCATTTTATGTGTTATAATCTCTAAAAAAAACAACATTTAGAATGGACCTTTGAGATCTAAAACAACTGCAAAGTTGTATTGGCCATTGGCATCCTGATAAGCACAAGTCTAGAAACACATCACAGCTGACCTTGTGGCTTGCAGTGACCTGTGCAGTGGGAGAACCAGTCAGCAGTCCAGTTCTTGTGCTGAGCGGGAAAATCTGCTCAGAGGTCTTTGGGGTCATTCCAGCTGAAGCAGAGAGTATCACATAACTTATTATTATCATTCTGGTTATCAGATGACGAGTGTTTTTCCTCATATACCTCAGACAAGACGAGTTGCAAGGCAAGTGCTGCGAAAATTGAATGCGTCAGACTGAACACATGGAGAAGGGAAGATTTTATCACTAAATAAACCTAAAAGTCCACTTAGCCTCATAAATTAGATCTTTCTCTGTGTGTCAGACAAATTTGTTACCACCCAAAATCTGTGAACCAAGTTTTAATTTCTGATAAAGATGATCCACAACACATCTAATAAAATTCCTTTTCAATTATGGAAGTTAATCAGTTATTGCTTCATTGTCCTTGCAACTAACAGCTATGGTTACCCTCCCAACTAACCATAGCTGTTAGTTGGAAGGGTAACCAACTACCCTTCCAAAGAATGCAGCAACAACCAGTTGCTGCATTTTTTACATTCATAAAAAAAACAAAAAAACAGCACAACAAAAGAATCTGTTTCTTATTAAGAGATAGGAATAATTACATTCCTTCTGCTCTTCTTTCCAAAGGTTTCCCCAAAAGTTCTGTGTGTGCTGTTTTGCTTCTATGCGTATCCACATGCATATCCATTGGCTATATGGCACATGGTTCTGTTCATTTAAAATACTTCTGTTAGTCGATAAATCACTGAACGACTTAGAACCAAAGCACATTAAAGATCTGCTGTTGTTGTATCAACGTTCCAGACCACTCAGGTCTTCTGGTTCTAGTCTACTCTTCATCCCCAGAACTGGAGCCGAACTGGAGCTTTATGTAACTAACAATATTATTTAGTATATACCAAGTTCGCATAGATCTTGTTACACATAAGAAGAAAAAAAATACACAACTGTTTGGCTACCTGGTGGGGAGGACTGTTCTGGTTGTGCTCCTCCTTTTGCCAGTTTTGGGAAGTTAGCAACAACACCTGGACACGAAGCTCGACGCCATCCACACTGCAGCGGGGTCACATTGACCGGTTGCAGATTCTGCGCCATGCGCTGGTAGTTGTGAATTTGAGTTGGGACGGGAATCGGTACAGACGGGCTGCATTTGCGGCCATGTAATGCAACTGGACTGCTGTGTGTGACACAAAGAAATGGGTGGTTAGGAGTGATTTAGGGTGAGATAACTAAGAAACAAAACAAACTAAAAGAAAAACAATATAAATCTAGAGCTTCATAGTTTCCTTTTACCTAACGGGCTTGTTGGGAGAGTGCAGAAGAGAAGGATGTACTGGTGTCCTTCTCAAGGGTTCAGAACCTCTCCTGGTCAGTGGACATCTCCTTAAAAGATTGGTAAGACTTGCTTAGAAAAAACTTTTGTAGTAATTTCTGACAGTGATAAACTAAATCCTAAATCAGGTAACTGTACAATAAGGGGAAACTCACCCATTGATTGATAGGAAAATTTCAGTGGGAGACCCATCTTCCAGCTCACTTGTGTACTCATCTAAAAAAAAAAAAAAAAAAAGCAACAAAACACACAAAAATCAGACAAGCAGGGGGGAAAAAACGAGACATTAAATAACCAAGATATCTGGTCAGGGGTGCTCACAGGTCACACTGGACAGCTCAGCTGGCACCATGACGTAATCTTCAGCACATGATGGTGGGTTTCTACTGCCTTTGGTGGCTTTCGCTTTGCTCTGTAAGCCGCTGGCGTCCTGTGTTGGCAGGTGCAGCTCTCCATCGGAATGCTGAATTAAACAATTAGAGATACACAAAATTATTTGCCAAAATTTTTTGCTTGATCAGGTTTGAGAAACAGCTGGCAGGTCAGAAACCAAAAAGTCTGATCTTTTTTTTCCAGTCAATGAAGGCACCACTCCTAAACCCATGCTGACATTCTTCAGTATGGAAGTTGTTACTTAGGGAAGATTATTTTCTGCATCAGTGGGATGTTTAAAAATAAAATTAGAGAAAGCACAAACGTTGTTAGAAGCCTCTAGAAATGAAGCCATTTTCTATAAGGCATGTCAGCTTTTCCTTCAGGCTGCTGCTTCTGAACATGAACGGCAAGATTCGGAACAGAACATGCTGGATTATGAAATACTGGAAGTGGCTTTGAAAATTTCACAGTTACATGTCTAGTTTCACTTAATGTCATACAGACAGTCACAGTTTCGCTTAAGGTAGACTTAACTAATCATGCTAAACAAAAATAAGATTCAAACAACAGCCAAAAATATCAACTTTGATTACTTGCCTTTGTTTTGAACATACTAATAGCCAACTCCTGTTCAACTGTGTAACATTGCTACCTCTGACACACTTACAATGTTACATAGCATCTGTTCCTAATGTAAATAATCAATGACAGAAAGGATGCTTAAGGCTCCTGCATATAGCTGATATGGCATACTTCCACAGAAAAACAAACAAATCATAAGCATTTCTTCTTTTTACAGAGAACTTTCTCTTCATCGGAGAACATACTTGTGGCGAGGCGAGCTGAGATGTGGAGGAGCTGCAGGAAGAGCTGCCTGATCCAGTGTTGGTGTAGGAGATTACAGAAGAAGGCGAACCTGTTGAAAAACAGGCACCTGCTGTGTTAGGAGCTGAGGTACAGCAGCTTTACTGGCTCTAGAACAAGGGGTAACGACTCACAAGGCACAGTACGCACATGTTTTTGCCGCCGAACTTGACTCCAAGAAAGGATGGTGGAAAAACTCTTCTGCAAGTGAAAAGATTAACGTGCCGTTCGCATAAGTCACACCTAAAAAAACAGATCTGGAAGATTAACAGGAACGGACTTACCAAAACTCATCCGCTCCTTGTGGTTTCTCTGCAGAAGCCCCAGAAGCAGGTGCCTTAGGTTAGCTGAAGTCTCCTTTGGGATGCTAGAAGAAGTTGAAAGTCAAGTTTGCTTATTTTATTTCACAATACACCAATAACAAAACAAGACTTGTAAAGCCAAGCCATTACAAAGACTTCATCTAAAATAATTTAAGCCTTTCTTTTTAAACCGTGTTTTCTGAATATGTGCACTCAAGTGCTAAACTGATGCGTGCCTTTGCCGCTTCCCTCATTAATTCAAATGCCCTCCTAAGTATAAATCATAAATATGGATACATTGAGCAATTTTCCTCTGTTCCATTTGTGCATGTTGCCTACACCGTGATAAATATATAAATATTTAGAAAATGCTGCTTCAGTGTGTAAATCTTGCACAAATATGGAAATTCTTAATCTAATTAGCGTCTTCAGCACCACAGCTCTTGGCGACATGGTGTGCACTGTCAGACTGCGTGTGTGTGTGTGTGTGCGCGTGCGAGCTGAGTTATGTGAGCTGTGTGGAAAAAGATAGCTGCACAGACCATTAGCTGGCATCTCAGGGCAGGTTATATATAGAAAGAGAAGAAAACAAACTATGCCTCCTCATACAAAAACACAACCCGTCTTATCACCCAGCTGTTTCATTGCATAAGATAAGCGTGGCTGTGGGCCATAGACCAGCCAGTAAAAAACAGCGAGAACAAAGTAGGCAAACAGCGCATAAATCTATCTGGACGCTTTCCCAGGTTGGAGTTCTTCAAATCAGAGGTTCAGTGTCAAAAAAAATATGTTTGTGGTTCTTGAGTTCCTGAAAATAGTTCATCAGATTAATGATTTCTAGATTAAAAAGACACAAGATGTATCATTGTACATCTGCGGAATTTAATAGATCATGGAAAATAGCTGATGGATCCTATCAGGTGTCTGTATCAGTTTCTTCCACATCAGGACTATTTTTAGTGTTGGTGAAGGACTTATTTACTGACTTCTAAATATAACCGTGGTAGCATGTGTCCACCGACTTGAATGCATTTACACCTCGGTCACATATGCACAGATGTCTGTTATTTATTAGCAAATCGAGTGTGGACATGACCAGGGTTCTCAGCGATGTCGGCTCCTATCGTCTTTTCCACGCATTGTGTGTGGGTGTGTGTGAGTGTGTTCAAGCATTGGACTGTACATCAGCATAGGGGGAAAGGTCAGGAAGCCACGCAGTCACCTGGGTAGCAGAGTTTCGTTGCTTTCATAGAACAGACGGAGCTCTTGTGGAGAACTGGCCTGAACAAACAAGAAAAGCTTGAATTAAAACAAAGAATAAACTACCATTGAAAAATATCTGTTTGGAATCACAGGGAACCTACGATGCAGTACATTCTGATTCTGTGTTTCAATATGACGTCAGGATTCGATGCAGATTGGAATTTCTTCCATTTTAAAATTGTCTCAGTTTTCCCAACATAATGAACATTTGAGCTTGAAACACTTACCTTGGCAATTTGTTAACATTTTTACAGTTAGATTGTATCATCTATGCTTCATAAATCAAGAAAAAATACAAAGTTCCAGTTGGCTCCTAACTTGGCAGTATGATAACGGGCCATTCCACTGCTTTTTGGACATTTAGACTAACTCACATCTACCTAACAAAAAAAAGGGTCTAAATGCAAGTTCTTTAAAGCACAATTTGTGATCTTCAACACATTTTATTTCTGAAAAATGTATTTAAAAAAAGACTGTTTGAATGCTTTATTTAGTGGGATCTGAATCAGATCTAGATTCTAAACAGTCAACTTGTCCTGAACCTAAACAAGCAGAGAAATTGCCTTTCTGATTTCTTCAGTGGGCTTTTAGCTCCGTGCTTTCAATTGGTTAATGTAAACTCATTCAGAAATACAGCAAAACTAAGACAAATTAAGACAAAAAATTATAATTTTTTAGACTTTATAATTATATAAATGTCTGTAAACCAAAACTTTCTTTTTCCAAAATCAGTTTTCTTTTTTCCATATGTATCCAAACATTTAAAGAGTATGCAGAAAGCCTAGAAATAATACAATACAATAGAACAGAATATGATGCAATAAAATTCAACACACTAATTTTCGTTATTGTCCTTTCAGATTAATTTGTGTTGGATTTAGAGATAGATAACACAGTTTGAATTACATAAATAATCCACTACTGTACCTGTACTAATTCTAATAACAGTATATTTCCAAGGTTATATGTTAGGCATTTCAATGCTTATGTACCATCTGTTACACTAAAGTAAATCTGTTAATTGTTAAACATGACAGAACTCTGTACAACCTTGCGTTCTTACTGAAAATACCCATATTGGTCACTTGCTTATTATTTGTGTAGTACTAAATAAAAATGTCACCGTACCTCATTCAGAATTCAACATAAAACATTTCTAATCTGATATCCCCAACATAGCTTTGTTTATGTATTGTTATTTTCAATAGCTACTGTGTAAAAAATACTCCAAACATAGACATGACAAATAGGAAGGTCATAAAATATCAGAAGCAGCAGCTAGCTACAGACTAACCCTTGGACTTGACACAACCCAATGATCTCAGAGGCAACCATATGGTATAAACTTCCCTATCGACCTCAGAAAGTGGAACAAAAATAGGCTTGGGTGCTAAAGCAAAACAAACAGCCTATTTCAGCGCCCCGCATTAAGAATTGAATGATTTAGGCCTACAGAAACAAAACAAAACTGATGTTAAGCCTGTGCCTGTGTTTAAGTTACATCTGAGTCAGTCTGTAAATAACAGTTTGACAGCATGACTACAGCAGCCACGTGAATAGAAGAAAGTAATAGGTGGGGTTGTGAAACTGTGTTTATTCTGGGTTTAGAGAAGTGGCCTGTGGCCATTTCCGCATGCCCCCCTCCATAAAGACGCCTCATTACTTGGAAGCAGTCAAGCTCCACCAGCATTTTCCATCTTACAACACTCATCCCATAGACATGCTGTTTGTCATAGCTGTGTTGTTTGTGTTACGAAAGGGAGACAACACGTTATGACAGTAGTTAGTACACCCTCTCTAAAACCTAAAACAAAACAATGACAAGGACCTGAGCGAGGGTTAGTTACCACACACACGTAAGTAAAGAAAAGGACATTTAAAAGCTGTTATTTCTCTTGTGCTTATGCATCTAGAGGTTTCACTCACATGAAAGGGGGCTTTTCCAGTCAGACACTGGTATACAATAGTGCCTATGCTCCACAGATCGGCCTTGGCATCATAGTTCTGGGACATGATGACCTCAGGAGCCTGTGTTCACACAAACGTCGTTTACAGCTTAAGGGCACAGTGACATTACAACCTGCTGGCACAGGAAGGCAGAGTGAAAACTTACCATGTACATGGGAGAGCCACACAGTGTAGCAGCCATAGTGTTTAACTGCAGGTGCCGCGCAAATCCAAAATCAGCTGGAAGGACATACAGAGTTAGCATGAGTCTGCAACCCATTTTTGGAAAGACATTGTCAGCGCAACGGTATGGGTTAAAGCTATTACCGATTTTAATGCTGGTATTTATGGAGCTGGACTTGCGCCCCTCTGGGTGGCAGAGCAAAATATTCTGGGGCTTCAAGTCTCTATGGAGGATGCCTTTGCTCTGCAGGACTTTCATGGCCTTAGCGATCTGCTGCAGGAATACCCGGATGGTATCCTCACTAAGTGTTCCTTTGGCTGTTAAAAGGAGAGAAATACACTCTATCAGCTCAAATGTGGAACACGCAGAATTTTATTTATTTTATGTACTTCACAGTATTTTATAGTAGAGCTATAATTACTTTGCAAATAATAATAATAATAAAAAAACTAAGGTATCTTATTCTTCAGCTCATCCCCCATCTATTCTGTTCCACTGAGGCTCATGGGATAAGTTAGAGGCAGATGGGTGAGGTCATATGGGTGCTCCCTCAACCTTGCCAAAAGTGCTGTGCTGTAAATAGCTATATGCGCCTTTTCTTGGCATGAACTTAGAAGGTTTACAGAATAAAGAAGAGGAGCAGAATTAGACCAATGTCACACATCAGTACATATAGATGCACATTAACACAGAGCAGGGAAATTTAACCTCCTCCATGGTAAAATTATGTTTAAAGGCTAGTGTTGAGAAAGTAAAAGCTCAAAAGTCCCAACCTTATGACTAATAGGGAAATAACAACCTGATTTCTGTATGCACCCACAAATTTTGTGTTGATTGTCAAATAATTAGCAAAAGGTACTCAAGATGCCACCATAATTTTGTGACCAATTTAAAACCTCTGCTTATTTTAAAGCTTTGACTGGCATAAATAGACTTCCACCAATTCTGAATTTTCTTTAAGAACCCTAACAGCATTCAATACGGTTTTTACGCTAGCCGGACTCAGGCAAGCCGTTGATAAATAATTCACCATTTCAGCCTGAATGAAGCATGACCAGTGAATTCACTGGTCAGTAAAAAAAAGATTGAAATTTTGAGTTTCTTTCTCGTTGGATAATCATCCAACAACGTCAAGGAAAAAAGAAAAATGGTCAACAACTAATTTCTCGATGGATCTCCAGAAAAAAATAAGTCAAAACTCAAGAAATGCCTACTTAAGAGGCTTAATTTATCAAGGCTGGGTATTTCTTTAAAATAAAATAAAATAAAATAAAATCCTGGTAAATTTTCCCCATAATCATCTGAAGCTAAAACATGTTTATTGGTGTCCCTGAATTAAAATCCTAACCTTCCATTAAAAAGTAAAAGAAAAATAAATATTGCAATATATTTGCAACAATGAGATTTCCCAAAATCTCAGAAACATGTGACAACCTACTAGTAAAATCCTTCAAAGTATGGAGTTAAAATCCTCCTTTTTTGCTTTGCATCGTAGTATGAAGGAAGACAAAGGGGAAAAAAAAGGTATGAGTGCTTGAGCGTTAAGCTCTGTGTTGGGGTACACTTACTTTGGAGATACTCTGCCAGATCGCCTCCATTGCAGTACTGAAATCAAGTCACAGACAAGTCTTAGCAGAAGCCTAGGCACATTTGCATAGTGAATGTAAAAAAATATATATATTTGGTTTGCTTTTCAACATAAAGATAAATCAGTCTGCACCATTTCAATCTCCACTCACCTCCATTATTAGATAAATACACCCACCCATCTCCTGTTGACATGAAAAATACAAATAATCAGCTGAATGTTTTATTAAATACAGCTGTAGCAACTAAATCAGATGAGTGAACATCTGATTTAGAATCCTTGTTTGATTAATGGACTGAGATGGAAAATTATACAACAGTCCATCAGTGTCTTAGAAGGCACACCGACAGGTCAAACAACAAGTGACAACACCTCATGTATTAGATGGACCCCACTGGGGTTTTTTTGGCCTGCCTTATAACAACTTCTTAAAATTCTCGACGGCCATAACAGAGAACTCAGGAGCCTGAAACTAGATCCAGCTATAGCTGGCGTTCAGCACCGAGCCCTCGAATCATCCAGGACTCTTTCCCGATTACCCCCCCTTATTGCCATTACAAGCAAAAAAAAAAAAAAAAAATCCACCAGGAGCAGACCAGTGAGGCAATATCAAGTGAGGTAGAAGGTGCGAGAAGTTTAGGGTGTCAGTACAACATGACTAGAGGGGAAAGCAACGAGTAGAAAAGCAAGTTACACAATCCAGTTAAAGATACTTTGTCTGGAGACCCACTTAAACATGTTGACCACTTGAAAAAGGGTTGAAAACACCTTATGGCCACTATCTTTAAATGAAAATGCAAGACTACTGTTAACCTAGTGTGTCTTTGCTCCATGGATACACTCAGACTGTGTTTTCTAAGCCATTGTTTGACCTGCTGCACCCTGCCATCTGTCAGACATTGTAGGAGATCAGCTTAGCCGTGCCTACTGTCTGGCAGGTGTCAGTAAGGTGATAAGAGGAACGCGCACACACAGAGGGTAAACTCACATCCAACACATGGTTTGTGCTGTGTAATATGTGCGACCTGTCTAGTTAAAAAAACATGAGATAAGCTAACTGTACAATCAAGGAAGATAAGGTAACTTTTGTACTTATAGATGTCACTTAGATTATTAAGGTTATAATACAGGATGGTGGTTGCACAAAGTAAGCAACTATCAGAACTGGCCAAAGTCATAAGCAAACAAAGAAACTGCTTAGCGCTCCCAAACACCAACAGAGGGACCCAGAGAGTAACAAAACTACAAAAAAAAGCGCCAGATTTATGAATGTACAATTAAGAAATCTCTATTGCATAAAAGAAAAAAATATATCATAGCTTTCCTACACAATTTAGTATTAATGTCAATCGTAATTTCTTTATGAAAACAATCACTCTCACATATCTAAACATGTAATTCCAGGTACTGTGAATCACGTGGCTTATAAAATTTAAGCAATGCAGGTTTGGTTGTACAGTCAACCAATAGTCAAGCAATATTATTTTCTTCTTTTGTCTCTCTCCAGACACCATCATAATCTCAAAGGTGTGATGCTTAAAGGTTCACGTAAAGATGAGATAAAAAAAAAAAGAAAAGAAAAGAAAAGATGTTGAGTTGTGGTGGGTGATCACAGTTGGAAAGTTACCAAATCAAATTCTGTTAAGAGGCCCATCTGGTGCTGGGCTGACTCTAGCATCTCACATGAAATGTTGCAGCAAGTTTCATCATCTGGGAGTCAAGACTCTAACACAACGTGTTTGTGGAGATGCATGTGAGACTGAGCAGTGATAAGAAACGCCATCCTTACCTGATAATCAAGTAGTCTGACAATATTTTCATGTCTGAGTTCCTGGAAGGGGTTTAAAATACACTGTTGTTGTTAAAGGTGCTATAGAAGACAGTCACAAAAATAAATACATAACATCAGGAAAAAGATGACATTACCTTTAATATTTTGATTTCTTTTCCAAGCAAAGCCTGTGATTTGGAAAAGTTTTTCTTGTTGATGCACTTTACAGCAACTTCCCAATCACGTTTCTTAGAAAAAAACAAAACATGAATTAAGTCAGCAATAACTACTTTCAAGGCTTATCTGAATTTGCCACAGATGGGGAAATGTACCTCTTTGTGTCTGCCTTTGAACACAACAGCAAAGGCACCGTGACCAACCAGGTCTTTCCTGTTGAACTCAAACTTTCCAACAGACTCCATGGATATAAACATAAAACTATGTAGAGTACAGTATGTCAGAGAAGCTGGGAGAGAATGACTTTGCCGCTGCAGCAGACACTCGCCGAAACACCGGGCAGTTCCATGTCACGGATGAAAGATGCCGCCTTCACGTTTCATAAGCCTCATATTGGTGGAAATTGTCGACAACGTGACGAAGTGTAGCCGTCAACACAAAAAGTAGTAACGTGAAGTAGTGAGCAACAGCGCATGCGGGTGAAATGCAAGCGGTCCACCAACTAAGTCCCAGCCGCTTCTTTAAAACCGTCTCTCGATAAAAAGCCGTCTTAATGAAGCCTGTATGTATGGTCGTTTGTATTTAAACACTGAGCTCACACATTGTTGCGCCTCTCACCTCTCCAACCATCCGCAAGTTATTCTAGTTGCTTCATGATGAGCATGCGCAAACAGCTGAAGATGTTTTTGTTGGTGGTGCTTTCATGGCCATCTCGTAAATTCGACGTTTTACAAAAGCTACATTTAGCTGTAATTTAATTTATATGCGCTTTAACCTGTATGTCAAATGAAAACAGGCTCCTTACTTAAGGTTTCATATACGTTTTAAAAATGTGTAGATGACAAGTATTAATTTCTAGTGTTTGATTATAAGAAACCTTCAGGTTATTTGATGTTGAGTCATCCCCAGATTCGCTTTTATACGCATAGTACCCCTCCAACTTTTTGAGATTTTGGATTTTATATGATAAAAGTAGCAGAAAGATGTGAACTGGGAGGAAGAGGATTCATTTTTTAAAACATGAATTTCTAACAAATGAAAATCTGAAAAGTGCGTCATGTCTTTGTGTTGAGTTTACCTGACTCAGTATTTTGTAGGAGCACCTTTGATCGCAGTTATAGCTAGGACAATCTATAGCACCATTGTATGTCTACATACTAATACTACTGCCCAGTTGTCTTTTCAAAATATCTATATCTGAGCCAAATTGATGAGATAGGGTCTGTGAGAGTAATTTTTTATGTCTTGTCACAAATCAACTAAATTTAGGTGTGACCATTGATTGAGCCATTCTAATACAAGATTGTGTCTAAACCCTTTTATTATTGCTTTGATTGTATATATAGTTATCTTTGTGTCCTATGTGTTTTGCAGTCTCTAATAGTCTATTTTTCAGGATTTCCCTGGATTTAGCTCCATCTATCTTCCCATCACTATGACACAGAATGATCCTGCCACCGCCATGCATAACCATGGGGTGGTGTGGTCAGCATGAAGCACATTGCAGGCTCCATAACGTGTTATTCTTGGTCTCATTTAAACAGAACGCATCGTCTGCGTTTTCTGTGTCTACTATAAGGCTTGGGGGAAACACAGAACAACTATCTTGATTTTCTTTTAGCAATAACTTTCTTCTTGTCGTTCCTCCCTAACAAAGATTTATGGACTGACTGACTGACTAATAAATATATGTATATATATATTTTTAAATAAAATAGAACTGAATATACAAATTAAGTACCATTACAGAAAAATACTACAGGGGAAAAAAACTACCCAAAATCACACAAATGCTAAAATATTAAATTTTATTCTGATATTAAAAAAGTGAGTGCTGATGCACTTACAGTAAATAAAAAATGTAATTTTGGCACTGTGTACAATAAAGGACATTTTTAACAAAGTAAGTATCCAGGAACAAAAACACCAACCCTAATCAGTCTCAACCCTATACAGTAAAACACGATTCATACTTTTTGTACCTTGAAAATCTAGCAAAATGTAGCAGAAATACATAAAAAACAAATACTTCACAGAATTTTGGAGGACACATTAAAAGTATTCACTGTTCTTTAAAAAGCCTTTGAAATAATAATAATAATAATAATAATAATAATAATAATAGTAATAATAATAATATTCCAGCAAGAATCTTTCAAGAAAAAAAAAATAAAACAAATAATAATAATAATAATAATAATAAACACTGTGAACAAAAGTAATTTTGCAGCTATAACAAAGTTCCAAGGTTACACAATACAATACTTAGAATCACAGCATAAATAAATACAGACTTTTATGTTCTCTGTCATAGAATCTTCTGTAATGTTATTTTGTGTTGTCCAGAAACTATATTAATACTGTGTCAACTACATAATTACGTAGATAAAGTCAGCACTTTTTTCTCTTTGATGTAAAGTAGAATAACAGCTGGTGTTGCGTTTTAAAAGTATAAAATAACATTATATTTAAAACTAACACTATGTGTTCTTGGTCCTTTCGTCCATAACTATGCAAACAGTTCAGAGAACATTCTGAAAGTTTGTTTCTAAACACAATAAAGTGTGCCTAATTCCTGACTGCAAATAACAGCATGTGTCATCTTAACACCGTTTACTGTACAAAGCAAAGTCATTATGATGAAAAGATCGATTCTAATCCTATGTCTTACCATTGAAAGAAATCTACTTTTATTATATTCAACCAATAAAGAGAAAGACTTGATCTAGATAACTAGTCACCTGATTACCGTATGTAGCGCATCATATCCATAAATATGGTTCTGTTAGGTTCCATCTTGCTCAAAGTAAATGTCTCATTTTCTTGTTATTCCAATAATACAAGCGGTAAAGTGTCATCCCATCAAAATGGTCATTTTTTGTGAAATTAAAAAAACTTTTCAAAGTTTTCTTCCACTGTTAATTTGATTTATATGATTAATAAAAATGGCAACAGTCTAGTTGCCTAAGTGTGCACATGCTCTGATTGTCTCGAATCAATACCACCATTCAGTCTTCTTTGGTGAGATTTAGACAGCATCGCAGAATCTCATTTCTGATTCTGATTCTTTACGTCTTCTGTATTTAAAAAAAAAGAAGTTATTAAATGTTATTCTTCAAATGTAGCAGGAAACCATTTCACAGTCTTTTTGGCCTGTGCGGATGTAAGGTCGGTCATCGGCAGCGGTGTGTGTGCGGTGTCGGGTATTCATTTCTGTCTGGAGGATGTGCATAAGAGAGCAGCAAAAAGTCATACTGGCACCAGAAATCACCAACAATACATGTAAAGGAGAGAAGGAGTTTTTCTTTTACACATTTCTTCAGGGTTTATACTCACTTCTGAACTTCTTCAGATTCTTAGGTCCTCTGAAAGATCAATTTTTTTGTTTGCTTCTCATTCCTTTTACAGTTGATTAGATCAGTTCTAACACTTTTAAAACAGACAAAATTGATACATTTGCTCCACATCTAAAGACATAAAGGGGTTGTAAAGCTCTGTACATCATGTACCTACTAAGGAAAAGGCAGCAGCCTTACGTGTCTACACATGCCTTACGTTGTTCGTTTGTCTTTTCTTTTGTTCTTTGGATGGGCTATACTGACGCAAATTTCATTTCAGTACACTGACAAATAAAGGCTGATTCTAATTCAGATTTTTTGTCTTCTGTACTTTAAAAAAACTGTTATGAAATGTTATTCTTCAAATGTAGCCGGAAACTTGTTTTACCTGAACTGACTGTCTTGTTTCTATGCTGCATAGCAAAGATAATAAGGGTTAACCATCGAATGAAGGGGGCTTGATTGTCCCATTTATGCAGAGTCTGGGAAACTGCTTCACAGTCCGTTTAGGCTTTACCAATCACTTAGCTGTAACTTCACATAATGTAATAAAAAAAATATCTGTAGGTAAGAAAGGAGTGTAGAGTTTAGGCCATTATTGTGAATTTAAACATTCATTGCAAGATGAAGCATTGGTTAGGGAATATTACAGCAGATGGAAAATATGTTTTTCTATATTCTATTAATTTAGCAGAAACTAAGACAACAATGTCACAAACATCAGCCTAGTAGCTAATTTTGGTCTTGCTTCACAAATTTCCTGATTCAGTTCATCTCCCGAACTCTCCACTAGCTACTGGTGTGTTTCCTGCATGTGTCATACTGTTTATTTGAGCATTTTGGTTACTCTCATTAATCCTGTAGACGTGAAATCCTGAAAAATCAGATTTTTTTCTTTTACTTTGAGAGCAACACAGAACGTTCTGTATGGGAGAATATCAAGCGCAGTCCAACAAGTCTGTTTGTCCTCAAGCGTGAACATATTATACAACTTCAAATTGACTGCATGTAATGACAGAGTGGAAGAGCTCTCTGGCCAGTGTTTGCCTTTCCACCCAAGTGAGCCACACATTGCTCTCCTGTCACACAGCGGAGAGGTCAAAACGGTTGGCCGAGTTGGTGCTTTTGTCCCATGTGTTCATCTTAGTGGGAGTTACACCCTCTTTGTTTCCATTCATCTGTTTTGTGAGACAGGAAAAGGGAACATTAGGCTTTTAGGAGCCAAACAGTCCAGTTTTGTTGGCGCAAATGCGTCAATGTTGACACTCACAATGTCAGAGTTGAATGGTTTCACATTGGCGTTCCTTATAGAGCTGCTGGTGAGAGACCAAACCTTGGTTTTGTGCTTGAATGCAGCTCTTACCTGCGGAAAGAATCAGAAACCATGAAGTCCAAGAATCGAAAGTATTAGAAGAAAAAAAAAAAAATCAAACTGAGTAATGTTGTGAAAGAGAGACATTGCTGCTTCTTGCTAATAAAATCTTCTGTGATAAAGATATGTCAAAACTTTTCCTTCCTCCTACAAATTTCTTTTGCTTTTGCTTTTTCTGTCACTGAATGTTTCAGATCCTCTAACAAATGTTATTATTTTACTAATTAATGGACAAATGTGCACCTGTGTCAAAAAAGTCAAATGTAATTGCCCTTAAACCTAATAACTGGTTGTGTCAACAAAATTCCTGAGAGCTTTTTTAACAAATGCATGCCATTCTTTTTTTTACATTTTCATATATAAATAATTTTGAAAGGTGCATATAATTTCCCCTATCTTTTTACAATAACGCACTACTTTGTATTTGTCTATCACAGAAAATCCACGTGATTATTACAAGACAAAATATGAAGGGGTTAAAATGTTATGAATTGCTTTAATATAATACATATGCCAAGTGTTTTACCCCATACCTCAGAGTTGAGAAGACAGTGGAACAAGAAAACAAAGAACCCCTAAAAAGAAAGCAAACAATTAATAAAATATGAAATTCAAATAGCTTGGTGCCTCTAATATGAAAACAAGATTGAAAAGTGGAAAACTTACTTGTAATGAGTTAAATACAGCAAAAACATATAGAAACGGAGTCGTGTGTGTGTTGAAGGCAAGAACTCCAAAGATCCAGGAAATGCCGAGTATGGGCAGGAGCACTGCCACTGCTTTGGCTGTCAGCCTTCAAGCAAACCGAGAGATAAACGTGATTACAGCTTTTAAGCAGAATAAATATGTTGTGTAAGTGAAAGATTCTGATCGTGCAAACAAACTCACTTGACCGCGTTAGCATCTCCGTGAACCTTATAATTCTCCCCACTGATTCTTGATATGATTCTCGTCACAGATATCAGGATGCCTATGTTAACCTGGGCATCAAAGATTTGAGAAAATAAAAATAATAATGCAAAATACACAGGAAATCAGACAAAACTGTGCTAAAAAATAACCCATATTTTTAAGAAGTTTCTCACCACAATGACAAAAAGAGCAGGTGCCACAAATGCCCAAATGGCTCCCATCTCCAGCGACAGCCAGCAGCTGAACCAACAAGGGAAAGTTACAAAGCTTTCCATGACGAGTAACAAGCTTGCACTGTTTTAATGCAAATTTAGGCATTATGCTGCTAATCTAGACAGTTTTACATAACATTAAAAGCTGTTGTTTCCACTTTCTCTCACAGGTGATGTCATTCTTACGCAACGGCGGCCATGGAACAAATTAAAGTCCTCACAGTCCCACATGCGGAGGCCGTACTTACTTGACAGTCTCTCCGTAGCTTTTGAGGGCCGATGTCGCAGACACAACACAGATCAGCAGTGGAGAACCTGGGACAAAAGAAAATAACAAAACATTCACTAATGTAGCATTAGGCAAGACTGACGTGAGCTGAAGGACGATGGGGGGTTAATAGGTTTAGGTGGCCAAATTTACACCGATCATTTTCTATCTAACGCATATGCATCAAACTGTGAAAGGAAGTATTGTAAAATTGCAACATATAGTATAACACCATGGCACTCTATTTATAACAATAGTTTAAATTAAAGCACTTACTAAGAAAATCAACAAAAAAATTAATTGCGCAAAAATCTAGCAAATTTTAAAATGGTGCAAATGTGGTGCTTTATTCCTTAGCCCTTATGCATTTTTATATGGGATGCAAATTAGTGGAAATGCACTGGATTTACAAATAAAACTCACATAAAACCCACAAATTTGTCTTTGTTGAAAAGATTGTGAATTGTATTTTTAGCGGAATTTAGATTTATGATATTTTGGAAAAGAATACAAGTTTTCCTCTGTTTCTTTATCCCTGTTGTATTTTGAAGCAGAGCATAAACTCGTCCCTACCTCAACAGCTTAATAACATAATAGCCTTGCTGATAACAATCTTTGACTGTAACTAATTCTATTATTTTGAAAACACTATTTTCTAATAACACACCCCAAATCTGAGCTATGTATTAAGCACAACCAGATGTAGCAAAGTCTCTATGTGGGAAGGACTTTGTGACATATCTGCCAGCGAAAATGAGCAATTAAAAAGGAGAACATGCTGCACAACAGCATAACATAACCGTGATTTAAAGTAATAGTAGATCAAGGGGCTTTTACAAGAACATACAATATAACTAACTTATTATACAACAAGACCTCAATATTACATCTGTAATGTTTTCAAACCAAAGCGCCATTTTTGCCCTACTCTGCTAATTTTCCACGACTTTTTAATAAGAGACAACTTAGAATTTTTTTTTTTTACATATGTCTTCGAAAGAAATTTTGAGGTAATAAACAGGATAGGCACATTTTTTATTCTACAGAATGTTGTTAATTGTGGAACATTTTGTGACAAAAACGTAGACATTTCCAATGTAATGACAACAAAAAATAGATGTGGTAAATATTAATGGTACTTTTTGTTGTGGAAATTCAATGCAACTATGCCTTGAAAAACTGCTAAAACTGCAGTCGTCATTACATCTATATTTGAAAACTAAACTTTTATCATTTTTAGCCAATGTTATTAAGAGTTGTTGTTGTTAAAGATTCAAAGAGCTGCAGGTTGCACATCTCTGACATAAAGCCTGCTGCATTTATGCCTAATTTTGCTTTGTGCTGTTTGTCTTTCTTCGTAGCTATAAGTCCACAGTAAGACTTTAATCACTTCACATACTCTTAAATCTACAAAACCTCACCCTGCTGCGTGTCCATCAGCGCTGAGTCTAGTTTCTACAACGGTTTAATGTTATAATTTTCCTAGAAAATAATGGCTTCTTTTTGTGCAAAAAAGGAACCAGTCATAAGGGAGGTATTAAGACACCAAGTAGAAAAGATTAATTTTAATTGCAGCCAACAGCAGATTCAGTTTCCTTTCTTTCTTTTCTTTTTTAAAATTATTTTTAAATGAGCATATTTTTTTTGTTTCCATTACAGCTTTACTTGTAGCTGCCAGACAAGTCTCATAATTATAATTTTCAGATAGTCACACAAAAGGACAAACTGCTCTGGCCGGTAGGAAAACATAAAACAGGATTATGTCATACTAAGAGGCCCAATATGAAAAAAATAAAATAAATAAATAAAAAAATTATTTGCACATAATCACCAATCAATGAGTGCAGCTTTATAACACAAATGTTCCTTTTTGTTTGCAAATTTACAGCTCATTTAAATAACCTAATGTCCTACCTAATACCTTTATTAAATGCAGGTTTAATCATTGACTGAATAATGGCAATTTATTTCATTATACACAAATAAAAGATTGTTAAATATAATGTCGCGGGAACTAAAGTCAGTCAAACAATGTGGAAAGAAATCCTTAATACTTGGAAGAAAAGAAAAACAAAAGATCTACCCCATCCAATGCCATAGTAGTAAAAGTGTTTGCTGCCTTCTGAGCCAAACACCTTCACCACCATGCTGTAGAGATGCAGACCCTCCACCAGCATCCAGGCAAATGCGCTCAGAAAGAAGAAGTGAAGCAGGACAGCCATGACCTTACAGGGAAGCTATAAAATGAAAGAAAATCAGAAAGATAATAGTTAGATCCTCCTCTGATTTACCTGTTTGTGAATGACTTTAAAAGGAAAAGTGTTGCCAAGTAACACAGAGACCGTTTGCATAACAACAGATTATGCAGGACCTCAGTGAAACTTCACTGTTCGTCACAACTTTTTGATTCTGTTAATGTTTTGATCATCATCCCTCATATTTAAAAGTCATTAAACATGTCTTCGAAGGTTTTTAATGTGGATTTTTCTTTTTTGAACTTTTTAAATCCATACAAGGGCAGAAAAATATAGTTGAGTATGGAAAACACATATTTTTGTTTTCCATGATTCTTTTGTGTTTTATTTTTCAGAACATAAAAAAACACGACACCAAAAACAAAACACTGAATAAAAAACCCCACAAGAAACATTTGTACGATCATGTCAAATCCCTAACGCTAACTGAAAATTGACTGATAAATTAGAAAATATAAAGATAGAACTTTGAAGTGGAAAAATTGTAGAAACAGTGATATTTGCATAGATCTATATATGGCATCAGGAGCATCATCTGTAAAGTTAAAGTTGCTGCAGAATGCACTGACCGTGCCCGGTTCAAAGCGAGCGCTGATGAGCAGTAAGATCTCTGCCACCAGGATGGCAAAGGACAGGTTGGCGTGGATGTGGTAGCGCTCATTACGGATGGTACTAACAGACCTGCAACGTGGACATGGATGAAAAACAAAAGTCTTTGTTACACGTTCATAATTATGTAATAAATTAGTGCAAATGTGGACATGTATTTATTAATAAGTAATAAGTGTGTAGCTGATTACATAAAAAAACTGATGCTTAAAGAAATTACATCACAATAACTGTTGATAATACTCACGAAAGAACTGCAAATGTAACCAGAGTGATGGCCAGGCAGAAGATGGATATTGAACACCCCACATACCCAATGGTTGATAGTGCCATCTTGTGGCCAGGAGTGAGCTGTATGAAGAGACAGATCACTGTCAGCACTGGACAAGACGTGCATATTAGCTTAAGCTTAACTAGTGCATCCCTTACACAAAAGACAAAAAGCTAATTGGAAGGGCTTAATTAGGTTTGCTATGCCTTACATTTAAAGGAAGCCAAAAATGTTTGAAATAATGCTCTCCTATGTCTAATCTGACAGATTACTACTTCATGATATCTGCATGAAGATGGGTTTAACCTCTATGATCTGTATAAATGTTGCATATATGTGTGCATATATAAATATCTATGTATACAGAGAGAGTTTTGGCCGAGTGCTCTAATCCTGTTTTGGTGCTCAGGCTATTTTGAGAGTATGGTTTTGATTCTCTATGAACTGTTTACGCATGTGCCTTGTTATTATGAGAGCAGAGGACGCTCAAGCTTCAGGCGAAAGGAAACGTGGGATGATCCCTTGCAGCTGAGGGAAGAAGCAACCCACTAATTAGAGACCTACTCTAAGAAAGTATAGCATCAAATAGACTTCTGCTGCCTAAATAGAAAACTGGCTCTCTTTGCTGCAATAAGAAATCCACTTTCCTCTTTAAGAAGAAAAAACAAAAACAAAGCTTATTGTGGATGCTAACCATACTTTCATTGCACGAAGGCTTGCATATTATAGAAGCTGTGGATTCTAAGGGGTCTAATACTGTACAGGACACAGTTTAGAGAGTAATAAATCATTGAGAGATTACTGCTGTTCTCATGAGGCACAAAACAACCACAGCTAAAAATGAAGGACAAGTTAAGAATGACATTGTGATCATATTCAGTTCCTTCCAAAACTACTCATCCTTTGAAGTTTATTTCATGTGATAGACCGACGCAAAGTAAACCATAATTTTGAAGTGAATGTGTAGAAAATATTTAATTGTTTTTACAAATTTGAAATATGTTCCTGTCGTTTTGTCTTCAGTCCCCTCTGTTCTGTTCTCCTATGAAATCTACTGCAATAATATTGCTTGAAAATCTTCCAAAAGACTAGTTCTGAGGTCCACAGTGACTCTGGAGGAGTAGCCGAGATACGCCGCTCTGGTGGTGGGAATCTATTGACAGGACAACTGTTAGTCACGCACAAATTTGGCAGAAGAAAGATGCAAATTCACATGTTAGAGTTTTTTATTTATTTTTTAATTTAATTATATATTTTTTCTTTTTTACAATTATGCACTTTATTGTGTTAATTACATACAATCCCAATAAAATACACTGTGGTTCGCGGTTGTAAGATGACAATATGCTGAAAAATTTTATGTTTCACAAGTAACTGTGGCCTATTGTGGACAATAAAGTGTAGTCGGGGTCTCCCTGTGGGTCTGATTACTGTGTGGTAAACCAGTGAGTAAACCACAAAGGCCAGTCCAATTATATACTTAAAAACAGACTTATTTTTTCAGGAATCCAGAGGATGTGGTGTACTGTTGAATAAGAGTGGACAGCTGGTGATTAAGAACAAACATTTCCCTTCTTAACTGCTTGGTTTTTGTTGCGCAGAAAGACACATGCGTGCCATATGTATGCTTATGGATACATTGTATGAAGTGAATAATTTAATAAAAAAAGGTTAATTTCAAAACCTTTTCTCAGACTCAGGTAAGCGGTGTCATTTCAATCTTGCTGGCCACTAAAATACATGCAAAACACATGCGACGTGCTTTTGCAAAGAGCTGAAGCTCAGATGAGCGTTTTATCAACAAAGTCATTCGACTCGAGGTAAAAACAATCTTTTAAATGAATGTTATTCTTGCCGTTTCTGTTGGAATGCAGAGGTTGAGCAGCGGGCAGGTGTTCTCGATCAAATGCTCTGACAGAAACTGCAACCCATGGATTCTCAGGTTCTAAAGGTTCTAACATATTAAAATGCATGGCAGTTCCAGGAAAATGCATTGATTTGTAAGACTCGATGGTAATAGCTGCCACACAAGAACGCACGGTGAGACTGCAAAGTTCCATCTGAGCCACTGTTGTGACGAAAGGGTGCGGAGTGTGTGTGTGGGGCGGGGGGAAACACAACCAAAGCACAGATGTCTGATTGGGAAAAAACCAAAACCATCACATCAGCGCCAATAAGAATAATAATAATATCAAATGTCAAGCACGGTGTTGGAAGGGTAATGATTTGGGCTTGTTTTACGACCACAAGACGAGGGGTATCTGTTGACTCTTATTGAGTCAAATAAAAACTCCTTGGTATGGCTGTGGTTCTAGAAACCATCTGATGGCTTAAAAGTGGTCACAAACAAGACAATAAAATTCAAACACCAGCACATCCACTGCAGAACTGCAGAAAGTTAAATGAATGAAGCTGATGTAGCGGTAAAGTTAAAGTCCAGAATTCAACCTGATTCACATGTGTTGGCTGATGAATTGCAGTCAACAAGTCTGGACCAGAATTTGAATATATTACTTCTTATAATATAGAGGGTTTGCTATTCTTATTTAGTTTTGACATTTTTGCTTTGGTTTTGTTAAATACACAATCAGAAGCTAAAGCATCATAATCTTCTAAGGATCAAAACCTGTTTTAAATGTTTTGATTAAAACAACACTTTCAGGCTAGAAAGTACTTGATTATTAGTATTTAAGTGTGGATAGCTTAAAAAAAAAAACTGCTTTAAAGGTCAATAAAAAAAAATGTATACCTCCATGTGCACAACTTGCATGAGGATGGCGAAATTGGTAAGGTGGTTGCACATGCACACAGAATACGACAAGTTTCCATCTGAGCGAACACAGCCTTCATTGGACCACACTCCCTCATTAGTGCTGAGACAAAAGACAAAACGCAGGGATTATTTACATAGCAAATGCATTCAGCAGAAAGATTAAAAACTGAAGGATAAATAAGCAGACAAGGCAGAGTTTATCTGAGCACTGCTGGCAGCGTTCACTCAATCTAATCCTGCGTGGGAGGCAGGCGCACTTCGATTTGCTGACTCTGTCGGGATAATTTAATAATTCACATTTTTCATGAGCTTCAGGGCAAAGGGGAGCGAGAGGAGGAAGTCTTTGAATCCAACTCAATCAGACTTCATTTAACAATGATTTATGCCCTCCAAACAGCTTTTTGGATCCAGGTTTTAGGAGGCAATATCTCCTCGGAGGACTGTTGCTTAATATTAAACAGGAACAGCAACACATTTATCACTGGATGTTTTCGGTTCGGATAAGTAAAAAGGAAATAGACCTTTTCCAAACCTATGTTTTTCTTTTCTTTCTTCTCCATATCATTTTTTAGCCCTTCAGGCTGAACCAGATAACATAAAACAAAAAGAAAAGGACTTGAGAGATTGAGATCTTGTTTGTGCTACGGCTAAAAGAGAGATTTAGCATCGGGACAACAGACACAGACCCACCTGTAGTCCAAAAAGGCGCAGTAGAGGAAGACTTTATTGCTCTGATTTAGCATTTGGTCTTGCTGTTCTTTAGTCTGAAAAAGAATGGTGAAATGGAGTGGACCTTTTAATATTTCCAAAATCAGAAAAACAAAGACAAAAGAAAAATAAAGATTTTAAATGTCAAAATATCAAGTGTGCAAAGGGGAGAGTACAGCAAGAGGAGAGGTACTATGTAAAAATTCAAACACTTGAGCAGCATATAAAAAATTTAAAAAAATCTCTCCGTCCCTCAAGAATCTTATTTGATTTTAAATCACTTTTTCCATGTCATTCCTTGTTATGAGATTTAGAATCTCCTGGGACAGTGAGCTAATGGCTGCAGCGCAAGAATGCAGTAATTGGAGCTTGGCTCTGGTTTCAGGTTCAGACCACTACCCTTCTCAATCTGTAAGCTGAGAAAGAAAACAACACTTACACCGACTGGAAAAGTGCATACAGCGAAACGGCACACGTCTCCCTATTCCGTACGCTCCAGCTTTCCAGAAATCTGCATGAGATGGACTATGTGTCTGCACCGTTTCCTAATGGAAAACGTTGAGAGTGCGACTGACAAGTCGGGTCGTCTGGTTCCCGGCCCCTGAGCCTGATGCATAGCACCGAAAAAGCACATCACAATACCTTGATCTCGTTTTGTAATCAAAACGCTGATCCTATTCTGTAGGTTTTGCGCATCCAACTCGTTAGTCATCACACTTGAGATGAACTCAACAGATATTCAGCTCATTAATGCAGCTCTGGAGCCTGCAGGACCCTGTCACCCCTTCCCATCATCACCAGTTGCTGGCTAATTTCAAGGAATTTGCGATATGTAAAAAAAAAAAAAAAAAACAACAACAACAACAAAAAAAAGAACATTAAGGAGAGACAAAATGCAGCTGGCAGACAGTAGGCATTTCATCATGATGTCACATTTGCTCAAACTAGACCTTTGACGTTTCTTTGCAGCAAAAGCAAAGAAATCTTTTTCAATTATACAAAAAATATTACACAAAGAATAATTGTCACACCACGATATGTACAACACACCATATGATATGTCGGTCAACAAACGGACCATCACACACTTCCTCTCTAACAAGTGCACACGGTAAACCCGGCTTGCTATTTCCAGTCAAAATCTAAGCGGAGTTCAACGACCTGATTGTCACTTTTGAGCGTCCAGGCTCAAATCGCTTCCATTTAAGATAACGCACTTGAGTCCTACGGCCTCAGGATGTACCGGTCGAGGCTGGAGCTGGAGGTCCAGCTCTTTATTAAGAACAGAAGGCCAACAAACACCCGCCCAGGAAATTACCTCGTAAGAGGAGCGGGACAGGGAGGATAAAGAGAGAGCGAGAGCTAGCAACAGCAGAGTGACAGGCTGATAAAGGAGAACAATCTGAGGGACAGAAGATGATAAATCATTGTCAGAGTGTCTCCATTGCTTCTGTGTTGTAGTGTGGTATTTGGCAGGCCGTGAAACTGAGCTTCAGTGGCTGGGCTTTTTTTACCGATCCACCCTGTATTTTCCACAGCAGCGGGTGAAAATCGTGGGGAAAATCTCATTTTCAACTTAACTGAGAGCCACTGTGATCTTCAAAGGCCTCCCGTGAGTGCTTGTGCCTTGTAAATGTATGAATAACCCTTCTTCACAGTTTGTCTTATTATAATCACGTAATTCAAGGTATTTCATTTTGATTTTATTTGGTAGGTCAACACAAAGCAGTATGCCATTTGTTAAGTGAAAAGAAAAAGGATGGAGGATTTTTACAAGTATAAAGTTTGCCACAAACCAGATGAGGCTGAAATACTCTCTTGATTAGAGACAGAGAAGCTGTTGGGAGGCTGCATGGAGCTGAAAACAAAGCGACTTTTGACTAAATCCTGTTAAGAGACTTGAACCAGGGCTAGAGGGTCACCTTTGACACCAAACAGAGTTCAGATCAGAGCATAGTCACATATTAGAATGGCCTACTCAAAGCCAACATGTAAGTCCAACAAAAGATTTTAAAAACAAAGAACAACTAATGTTACCAAGCTCCAATTATGTCAGAGAGGAGATGAGATATTTTTAGTTTGTACAAGTGAAATACTGAGGAAGTCAGAGGATTTTAAAGTGTAAGTGCAGTGAGAGGTGATTCTAGAAAGTATTGGTGTAATCTTTTATTTATCACAAATATGCATTATGTTATGTTAATCACAAAAATCACATAAAAGTTTACTTAAGTTTGTGGTTGAAAAGATGCCAAGAAGTTAGAAGAACATGATTCCCTTTAAAAGTCCCACAACAATTCTATTTCCTGCACTCCAAATTATTCTTGTTACCATAAAATACAGTTTATTTAGAGAGAAGTCACAGTTACAGGGAATAAATAGATATGTTAAAAGAAAAGCAAGCAAGCCCCCCCCCCCCAAAAAAAAAAAATTAAAGTTTGGGGGATAATCTTCTACAATACTTCGCTTTGCTCAGACTTTAAACTTAAAACTATGTCATCAATCAAAATAACAGCTACAAATTCAGTGCAGCGGGCAAAGACCTAAATGGGGAACAAACGGCTGCAAAGACAATCGAGCGTCAGCTGCCAGCTGAAACAGCTGCTCGGCGATCCAAACACAGTAAACCATGATGCAACTCCGCTGGAGCCACTGTCATCTCTTTGAATCGGGTGGAGTAATAGGCACTGACGGCGCCTGGTTAAACATCTGCTCTTGTCAAAGCTTTTTGCTTTGACTTCCACTGCAGATACGTGTCCCATTATTCAACAAGCAAATCAGTAAAGAAAACACATCGTCCAGCAGCACAGCTTGGAAATCTGTCTTCTGACCCACCGAGTCTGGAGATTCTGAAGATTCTGGAGCGACAGAACAGATCGCCAACTCTAAAACAGTTTATCCTAAACCTAAATAGATATAAATTCCCTCTGCCGTTTCCACAACATTATAAAACTTCTCTTGACTTAGTTTCCATAATTTGGTTGTCTTTATTTTGATCATTTCTACACTAAACTGTGACAAATGCTAAACAGTCAGAACTCAAGTAAGGAGTCAAAATACCTTGTACTACATGCAATGTGCCCCAGATTTAGTCTAACATAGTTTCTGGTATTCATTATTGAGCAATAAATGTAAACAATATCTCTGTTAAGAAGACAATACAAATTCCATCCTGTTCTTTGCTTGAAAATGACATCTGTTGGTTTGATGACAAGGTTTTCTCTCTGTTTCCACCCAGCCCTGGCACAACTATAACAAGCCACAGGAGGAGGCAGACATAATCTAACACCAGAGAGGTCTGAAATAAGACTCGGGTTTTGCTAAGCTTAAAAAGAGGGGGGAAAAAACTTGAATAAATATGCAACAACATGACGGAAACTGTTTCCCTTTACTTCAAACTCTCCAAATACTTCAGGGCAAAGTGAGCCGATTTGTAATATCCGCTCATTCCGTTTGGTATAGATTTGAATTCAGGCAACATTCGACACACACATTCCCACCTGCTGCATTGGGAGAAGTGAGCAGGGGGTGCAAAAAAAAAAAAGAGAATACTTTAATTCACTTAGGGTTTCATAACAGAAAGTCCGTACACTGCAAAAATACAAAATCTTGCAAAATACTTACAGTGTAGTGGAAATATCTTAGTACAGTTGACAAGACAAAATTAACTTCTGAGTTACTTTTCAGCAAGATTAAAGAGCTTGTTTAGGTGAATGGTACCTTCATATTTATGAAAAAAGTACTGGATCTAAATGACAAAATGTGGCAGTGGAACTAGTAGCTTTTTTTTAATCAATATTGACTTAAAACAAGCTCATATTTTATTCTGAGAAGTTACTTGTTAGCTAGTTTTGTCTTATTTCAAGTGTACGAAGATATTTGAGGTAGAAATCAGACCAAAAATACTGGTAGGATTCTTTTGGAGTTCTTAAATGTAGTAAGGGAAGTAAAGACCGTACAGCCGTACATCTGGAGAGGAAAGAAAAGTGTCAAGTTGAAACACAAAGCGCTCACTGAGCCGTCTTACACCCCAACATCACCCGGCCCGTGGCTGACTGAGCACAGAGCTTTTCGGCAGTGGTGGCCCTTAAGCTGGTCCGCACACAGCAGAGCAGAGCAACAACCCGAATCCATCCAGAAAACACTACGGCCGCTTGAATGAGATCATGGCATCAGGGGACGTGTGAAAAGACATGCAGCTGTGGGCTCTGCTCACTCTCTGTGGCGGACACTGAAAACAAGAAGACGTGTTGAGTCGCACGCGGTGTGAGGAGAACTGGGGACAATTAAATAAGTCCAGGAGTAATTCATACAGGGTGGGTGGTGAGTGTTCACAAAAAAAAAAGAAAACAGCTATTGCCGCAGAGACAGCTAAAAAAAATAAAACTAAAGTTATAAGTGGTGGTCTGGATGCATCAGTTTATGTGTTTAATTCCCACATGTTTCTTTTCTTCTTTTTTTTTTTTTTTTTACTTTGGACTCTTTCCCAGGAATAACATGCTAAAATTTTGGTAGTTTAAGGCCTTCAGCATCAAGTTCAGTAATAGGGAATTAACTTTTTTTATGTGGGGTAAATAAGGTAAATACCTTATTATCTCCAGCTTAAAAGATCAGTATGTGCAGTGCATTTGCATATTAAATGTGGCGACATTAAACAAAGAAAAGATGTTAATAAATTCCTCATATTGGTATTAAAGTTGTCCAATAAGAGCAGGGACAGTCTTTAATGACGGTCCCTCATTCTTCATCCTATCAGTCCCCACAAATAACCTACTTCCCTGATCTGAAAACAAAAAAAAGTTCAAAATTAGCCTACTTCCCAAAATTAATTTCTTAAATGACTCCACTACACAAGTATATATTTTGAATTTTAAAACAACTTTGAACTAATGGATCAGACTACCTTTAGAGCCATTAGACAGCTACTTGAGTTCTCTGTGACTGGACATGTGATAAAGCAAAAGAAAACTTGCTTGGGGTGGAAATTGTAAAATGCATCTTTTTTTGTGGTAATGATGTCCCCAGAGTAATTCTGTCCTGGGTGGAGAGCCAGATTATTTTGTGTGAGACGTTTTGGCTCCAATCTTTTAAGGAAATGAAATGTTGCATCCACAAACTTACTAGATCTCGACAAAAGACACGTTTCGAATTTTATTATAACAGTAGTAAATTACGTCTTACTCGGAAAACCTAATGTCTTAGGCTGTAGATTTTTTCAGAAACATTTGTGACATTTGAGTTATGATATATATATAAAAAACGGGGGTCTTGAGAAAGGGATTATAATGAAAGTCTCTAAATACTTCTGGCAAGTGAGGAATGGCAATGACCAGAGCTCCATCTGCGATTGATCAGTGTGTTGGCTCAGACGGCTTGTGTTTCTCTGTGGGCGTTGGTGTATGGATGGGCGTGGGTGGCTGAGGGAGAGGGAGGCGGAGGAGAGTATTTTCCCCACAAGTTTTAAGTTTAGGCGTGTTCTGAAAGCTATAAAAAGACTGACAAAGAAAGGCGCGAGCATTATTTTGACTGAGAGAGCTGATACCAGCAGCTTGAGTACAAAAACTAACTGTGGGTATCAGATAGGCTAAGCAATTTTTCTGCATTAATTTTAGTAACCAAACAGTTTCTTTACCTTCTAGATTTCCAGGAAGCAGACGTCTTTATGAACACAGAGCGTTGCATTTTCCTGTTCTGCAGCTAGATTTATGGTCACCCCCTGCCAAATCCCTTTCACTCACTTTTAATTATACATTAAAAGTGAGTGACATGGCAAGTGGAAGAGCTATAGCCTTGTTATATTCTGAATGTCATAATTGGTGAAGCACAATGTTCCAGGTATGCGCGCGACATCAGCACACAAAGTTCCTTCTGTGTGCTGTTAAAACACGTTTTATTACACCAGGTTTTTGTACATCCTGCACAGATTAACTGAAAAACAATCAAAAAAAGCAGTTTGAAAGGAGAAAAAAATAAATAAATGGTGGAATAACCCTGTTGCATAAGTGTGCACATCTCTTAGATGAAGAATCTTTTGATTCAATTTCAGCATTGTGCTGGCTGAGCTGACTTAAGACACAGTGAGGCAACCGTTACTACACAAAGCAAAATTTAGCTACCCTTATCAAAATCTGTTGATCAAATCACCTTTCATTTCACCGTACATTGTGGTACGATAAGCCTTTCAGCTTGTTTACACAATACCAGCGATATTAGGATGGAGGAAGAGGACCAAACAGTGCTGCATGTCTCTGTACGAGTCTATTAATGTTTACCTACAGAAGCCAATGCCTCACAATCCCTAATTCTGTTCTCTACTCAAGGTTTCCTAAACAGAACCACAACCAGAAATGGCAGGAATAAATCAGTGATGGTGACAGACTCCAATCAAAGCCACAGATTAATGCAGTGAGAAAAGCTTGTGGGAATCCAACAGTCTTGCTAACTCTTTGTCAGTATGTTGAATCTGCTCCGCGCCATATTAGAGGCAATGGTAACTTAATTCCAACCGATTCGGCAGCTGATTTGCTCCGCTGAGCTGTTCTTTGAATCAAAAGCGCATTAATCAAGAGAGCAGGGTCGATCAGACATTAACCATATGGCTTTGACCTCAGATTGACTGAGCACCTGCCATGACGCAAAGTTATTTACAGGTTGCCGATCCCATCAATCTAGTTTCTGTTCTTTTTTCTCCTCCTATCAAAGCAAGTGTCAGATAAAAGACAGAGAGACCTGGACTGTTTATACTGCAGACGGCGCACAAGACCTGTAGCTATGGCAGCATGGAAAGACTAATAAGGGAGTTTGCACGTTTCTGCTTCAGACCGCCACAATGTTTAAATAGACTTGCTGAGTACTCCTCTACAGAAGCACGTTGGATAAAATACAAAACTTAGCTGGGGAAATTGTGTCATGTCAGGACAAATTTGAAGTTAAGCTAGCTAATGCAGACCACAAAGACTCCATCTTCTGTAGAAAAGCATATTTTATGATGTATATATGTTATATTCAATTGTTTGGAGGCACATTATCCAGAGTGGGGCTATTTTGTTAAATGGCAGAAGCACAATTGTACTTGTGAGAAATACATTTTTATCATCATACATTGCTTTTATTCCTAAATACACATTTTTTATATATATTTTAATATAAAAACAGAATCTTATTGGTGTAGATCTGGACACATGCATCCTCTTTGTAAGGTAACAGTTCTGCCGGGCAGTTCTGTCACCGTTTAACTTTCAGTTTCATGGTCGGCATACGGTTCTTAGATCTGGACTGCAGCACATCGATCTTTGAAGTTATGCTGTTATAAGTCTTACAGTTGAAATATGGAGTTGTCCTAAAGGAAAAAAAAAAACCCAGGCTCCCAGGAAAAGCTATCATCTTGATGACACAAACTCTCTCTTTTAAATTCTTACATAACGTAATGTCTGAGGAAAACCTTTACAGGTCAGCGAGGCCGTGGATACCGATGTAGCCCAGTATCATCTCTGCTGACAGGTTTTGCAACTTCATTCTTGGTACGCATTTGATGAAGACTGATTGTGTTTACTTAAAGAAAACTGAAATGTAGAGTGATCCAACCAAAGAGCATGTGTCCACAGTACAACCTATTTATACAAGATGAGCTCATGCTCTAAGAAGTCGGATGTATTTTTGCACAGAGTTCAGAGATACATGGCAGTCCACAGTGTCACACAGCTCCAGCGTACATTTCTGGATACAGAGGCCGATTGTGTGCAGTGAGTGTATAGTTTACAGTGCTGCGAAAAGTATTTGTTCTCCTACAAATTTCTTCCGTTCTTGTTTTGTCCTATCTGTTTGTTTCCGATAATCAACACCCGTTAAATCATGAACTGCAGTCACAGAAGCAGTACGTGCGTAAAGATCTCCAAAAGGAACACATCACGGATCAATCTAAATAAATTCAAAAACAGATGAAAAACAAAGCCAGTGCCATCTATAAGTCTGGAATGGATTACAACACTATTTCTGAGGCTTTTTGGGACTTTAGCAAAGCATTAATGAGAGCCATATCTGTGTCTGCATTTGTGTATGTTTTTCATCTGGTGGCAGAAAATGTTCCCTATGGAGATGGTAATAAAACGATATAGACACTCATTATCCACAAAATATGAAAAGGTGATGAACCTAAGAGTGGCTAACCAAACAAGATTACTCAAACATTGCACTGGTGACTCATCCAGGAGATCAGAAAAAGCAACGCGGAACATCTAAAGCGGGACAATTATCACTTGCCTCAGTTAAAACTGATATTCATGATTTATGGTTTACAAAAATAAAGTGGGAAAAAAAACGGCATCCATTGGAGAATTCCAAGCGAAGACCACAGCTGACCAAAATGAACACAAAAGCCATCCAGGGTTCAATTTGACAAAAAATAAATAAATTAAAAAAAACTCAAAGACCTTTGAGAACATATTTTTTAGACTGACCAATAAAAAAAAGGCCATTTTGTGAAACATTTCAGAGAAAAAAAAGTGCAACAGTCAAACATGGAGTGGGTAGAATGGTGGTCTGGGGCTGGTTTGTTGCTTCGGGATCCAGACGACTTGCCATAATAAAGAGAACAATGGATTCTGCTCTCTGCCAGCAAATTCTGAAGGACAAAGTCCGGTCACCAGTTTATGATCTTAGGCCTACACTTGGACTGACAGTGATCTGAAGCACACTAGCATGTTCATCACCGAGTGGATAAAAACACTGAATGTTTTGGAATGGTCTAGCCAAAGTTCAGACTTGAACCCAATCAGGGTTGTATGTTATGTTATGAATTGACTCTAATTATCTTTGTTATTTTTTGGGTGATTTGAAACTTTTCCATGTGAGAAAAGTAGCTGTAGTGGGGCTGTGGTGGAAAGTCTGTTTACATCTCATGCAATATGGCAGACGAGGCGATCCTACAAGAAATGGTGAGAGGAGCTGAAGTACCACATTGTTCTCTATCTCTTTCAAAGCTGCGGCAGAAACAAGGTAATTTTTTAAACTGCTGCTATCAGGCAAACATACCAAATCGATTGATTTGATGTAAGCATATTGATCATAATAGTAAAGTATAAGTAATTTAAATACTTCATAGCAGAAGATGTTCAAAATTACTTTCTTATACTTCAGCAATATTTCCATAAGAGTATTTATTATCACTGTTGCTGGTCTTCAAATAAATGGCTATAAAAATCACTCAGTGTTGTCGGTTTATTTGACGTTTTCTCCCCAGAAAACTTGAAAAAAATCCAAGTAGACAAAGCTATAATGACTGCGCCTGTATAGCGATCAAAAGAACAGATTGAAAAATTATGTATTTCAATTTTTGTTGGATGAGTCAAACATTCAAACCTTCCTGGAAACTGAAAATGGGAACTGTGTGATTGTCCCGTACTGTACAGACTGTGCTGTCTAAGATTCCTCCCAGTCTCCAAGCTAGCAAGGTGATAAGCATCCTCTAACAGCCAGAAAACATAAAAGCTCCAAAAATAGTCTCTCTTTGACTAAGTCTGACCACAGCTATGAGCAGCAAACCAGTTATAGCATACTAGCTCATTTTTTTGGACATAATCCTGGCCACAAGGGTTGTGCGCGTAATCACGACAGAACCTCTAGAACGTCTCTACTTGGATGAATGATCTCAGCTAAGATCGGGTCGAAATGAGCTGGCAGTGAACGTTTCAATCAGCGTGAACACTGAAGAGAAATTCCACAAAGCAGATTTCTATCCAACGAAAATGGAAACGCCTTAACTGGAATGACAGCTGAACTGGTGAGCGTCGCTCACACCCCCGTGGTGTCTGCTAAAACAAACAGAGGAATCGCTGGAACAGGAGTCGGGCCAAGCATCAATATTTATTTCACCAAGGGGGGGGGGGAGGCAAACAAAGCAACATTAGTACAGTTTTATGACACAGCATGAGCTTCTTTCCCGCTTTTATGAGAGAGGAAAGGAGGGTATTGGTAATGTACTTCAATAGAAACTGAGTAATTCTTGTGGGACTTTTAAATGAGTTACAACATCACAACGGTGGGGGCTTTGCCCAACTGGGTTTGATAACTCCTTTATCAATTTCATCTTTGGCTGGCCTATGCTTATGAGCGCACATCATTAGGCAAAAAGCATGGCCTGAGAATTTCTAAAACCAAAAAACAGCCCGCCACCACGGGAGACAAAGTTAATACAACACACATTTTCTTTTTAAAGAATATAGAAATTATGTGTTCCAATAACATTTGCTACGCTAAACTGGCATGCCTTCCTTTGCAAAGGACCTGAAAAAAATGTTATTCGTAAAAGAGAGGCATTGTTGCTTCAAAGCACCACAAGCTTGCAATTCAAAATATCTATAATCAGTTTGCTTTCTGGATGCCACATGCTCTGCGAGGGGGAAAAAAAAATAATTCAAGCAGGCTGAGAAAAACCAAAATAGGGTCTTGCTTCCACGAGCCTCATCCAGTTGTGGACACTCATCATCTTACATAAGAGAGCGCCATAAATAGAGTTGATAGACTTCATGTGAGCGCATCCAACTGCTGTTGCAATAAGCAAACCATGAAGCTTCTGACAAGGTGCGTCTCTCGATCGACAGCGTTACTCATTTGGAGGAAGTGTGACTAAGTGGGAAGTATATGAGTAGAACAAGAACAGTTTAGGAAATTAACTGGGTTATTCTTACCAGAACATGGGTGAGGACAATTTTGATGAGCGGTGCTCCAGAGTGGTTGACCAACAATGGTGGTAAAGGCTCCACCTTCAGAGAAATCAGGCAGCTTGCTATCCGGATCTTGTGATCCTTGTAGTCAGCTGCTTCGGTAATCCTGGAGGGAAAAAAAGCACAAAAAAAACAATCCAATAAAAATAAGGATACATTTCAATACTTGATAGCTCAACACTGAAGAGCATTTTGCATTTTAAACTAGCATACTAAAAGTTGGCTACTGACACATGAGTGTCACACACAAGCCCGGAGAAACAGCACAGTAGCACTGAGATGGGAAATTGGCCATCTGTCTTTTTAATGAATTAAACTGACAGCCACCAGTTTTTCCGGCATCATCTGATATGTGACATTATGATCATACAAGCATCAAGATAGAAGGGTCACATTTTCATCCTCATAAAAGTCCCATAGGTCACAAACATCTGGAAATGGGCTGCTATATGGAGTCATAAAAAAAGTATTTATACCCTTGGACTTTTATTTATTTATTTTTTTAACATTGTCTGACTTTACAGCCATAAACCTTTTGTATTTTATTGAGATTTTGCGGGGTTTAACTACAACTAGTCAAGTGTTATGAAAAATATATACATAATAAAAAAAAAATCTTACTATTAAAAATCTGAAAAGTGTATAAACTCCAATACCTCTATCAGTATTTGCATAGCAGCTTTGTGTAGCTAGAGACTGAAGGTTTTGCCCAATCTTCCTGCCAAAATAGATCAAATTCAGTAGACCTGAATGGAGAACATGTATGAGCATACATTTTTAAGTATTACCACAGTTTAGATTTATACTTTGATTTGGCCACTTGGTAATTTTTCATGTGCACCAATCTTAGCCATTTTGGCACAGCTCCGGCTGTATGCTGCTTTCCTGCTGGAAGGTGAATCTCTGCAAAGTCTTCTATAACCTCAACTTCTTCCACCTTTGTCCTGTATTTTAGCACCGTTCATTTTCCCAAACAACTCTGTACTGCTGAAGAAAAAACGTCTCGATACAATAACACTGCCACGGAGGTGGTATGTTCATGGTGATTTGCAGTGTTACGTACAAGACTCTAACCTTTTCTTAAGTAAGTTTGGTAAAGGATTTTGTAGAGGTATCAGAGCAAAAAGGTTTTTGTTTGTTTTTTTTTAAAAATGAAATCCTGTGTATGCTTTTTTCCGCTTCACAATTAAAACAATCAAACTTACAACAGTAAATCTGCCCCCAAAATCTCAAAACGTTAGTGGCTTATAAATACTTCTGCAAGTCACTGTCACATCGATTTTACTGAAGATTAAAGTTGCCTAATTGCTGTGTTTATGTTCATCAAGTGGGTTATAACTGCAACAGCAGACGTCTCGAGACGATCCAGTGATGTGACAATGACTGAGAGAGTAAGTGGGTGAGTGGGGGGGGCTCAGATATGGCGTGTTAATAGCAGGGTGTATCAGTCAGTGGAAGCTGAGTGGTGAGATGAGAGATAGGCAAAAAGTACAGATAAGCTCCTGGCTCCAGGCTTCAGCTGTTCTGAGGCTCAGGAAGTTTGAGGCCCTTGGACACGATTTCCCACACAGTTAGCACAAAGAGAGGGGCTTGGTTCAGTTTTCTTTCAAACAGCTTGAACTTAAAAAACAATTCCCACAAGCCGGAGCACAAAAGGTCAGCCCTTCCTCTTACCTCGTCTTGACTGGGCTGATTTCTTTGTAGTACTTGTGCATGTTGTGGTAGAAGAGGCCAACAATAGTGGTTTGAGCTGAAGACAAGAAGTAGACACACGGAGGCGTAGTGAGAGGAGGAACGGGAATGTACGACAGGAACGCTAAAATGCTCACAAAGAAGGGAAGTTAATTAACAGCGCATTGCCACCGCAAGCCGGCACCAACCAGCTAATGGGAGAGGAGTATAGTCTCACAAGGGTGAAAGGGAGAATGCCACATGGTTACGGGGAATACTTATGAAATATTTTCACGACTCCAGTGGCAGACCAGGAGGTCCGGTGCCCCTCCCCTGACCTTTCCTTCAGCTCCTTCCCACCTCCATACGACGAGATAAAAAGTGAAATTGGAGGAAATTCCTAATGACCCTGTTCCTCTGTTCAAAGCCTGAAGCCCGCTGAGAATGACAACAAGGGCTCAAGTATGTAAATGTGCATGAAAAGTTTATAGAAATATTATTCCAACCGAATGCCTCCCAGCAAGTTTCACAGAGGACCACGTCTTGGTCAGTTTCCTTGTTCGGTTCTCCAAAAGCAAAGAATGAACAAAGAAAATACCGTCTGAACAGTCCAATGCGTTGCATTCTCCGTGCTCTATTAGGATATAAAAGCTGCCCTTTGAGCATTTTACGCTGCCAGGTATTCAGGCCTATGACTTAATTTGGCCCCGGCTCTCATGTGTCAAGCCATAACGTTCATTCCTCTTCGATACGAGTTTGTAAATGAATTATTTAAGCTGTTTATTTTTTGTGTTTGCGTGCCAGATCACGGCATGGAGGAACACAGATGGAGCCGGGGGAATCCGACCAGAACGCAAAGTCGAACAAACAACGCTTTAATGCCCAATGTAATTACTCCTCTCTCTCAGTCCACTGCAGGGGCCCGTTCTTTTTAATGACGAAGTGAAGTGGAAAAAAAGAGGAACAACTTTTATTTGTTCTGTTTTAAATGAAAGGGTAACTGCCTACAGTAAAATCATAGGTGGGTTTCTGCAGGGCATTATAAATCCAAACAAAGGCTTTCGCCCTAATCCCATCTTAAACCGCATGCAGCCAGCGGTCTTACATCTCAGCTTATTGTAACAAGACTTTCCTAGATTGATATTTTTGTATTGCAAATTCAATGTTTAGTGGTCCATTTTAAATGATAGAGTCTACCTCGCCAATTGGGGGAAAAAATGACATTAAAACATGAACATATTGTATTATTTACACTTACTGTGCACTGCAAATGCCTCCCCAGGCACTGAGATGTAATTCTTCCCCTGTGTGGGAAAGCGGTAATGTGGCAGATTGAAGTTCTGTGGCAGCTTCATCAGGGAGTAATCTGTGGGGGGGGATGCAGGGATCAGAGTTTAGAAAAATAAAGAAGAGAGAATAATAAACTCAGAAGCAAACAATAAAACCAATGTGATTTGTAAAGCGAAAGGCTTGGGGAGTGAAAGTTGGTCCATTTAGCAGAGGGAGAGCTGACATCTTTCTGACCTGCAACCAAAGACGTTCCGCCCAGGGAGAAGGGAGAGCCAGAGCTGAACTCCAGCTTGGTCACCATTTGTCCCATCACGATGTCCACTGTCTCAATCAAGCTGCTGACCACCGGGTCGGCCTGCTGATGGACGATTATCACAGGAAAAGGTCAAATTTTGCTGCCTTTCAATGTGTTGCTTCAGTTTATCAGATTTATGTGCATCTCTTCTATAAATTAAGTCGAATTTCAAAGGCAATTTTGTATTTTGTAGTTCACGTTAAAGACATGTCAGCTTTACAGGAAAGCAATCTTATTTGAGTCTAATGTGCAAATAATCAATTTAAAAGGCAATGAGTGTCACAAAAAGCAGTAATATTTGATAAATATGAAGTTAAAGGAAAATGATACATGATTTTCAAAATTTCCAACGAGTAAAAATTGGAATCCCAATTGGGTCAATACTTTGTAGAACCACCTTCTCCTGCAGCCACAGCTGCAAGTTTTTGGTTTATATCTCAGCTCTACATATTTACACTGAGAAAAAAAAGAGAATGCAGCTCCAACTTCAATAAATTGCTTCAAGTGGTTACAATTAGTTCAATTAAGCTTACCCAAGTTTGTTTATTAAATTTGGTAAACCTGAGAGAGTTTAATAAACATGATAAACTAGCTGGACTTCATTTAATTACTTGTTACAAACTGAAGCAATTTATTTAAATTGGATCAGTTATTCTCTTTTCTGAGTGTAGAGACTGAAATGTTTGCCTAATCTAAGTAACTTTAGCACAGCCAGTGTGGTTTGCTAATATATTTCCACAGATTCTCACTTGAACTTTTTGAATATCAGAGCAGTGAGATTTGACCAGGATAACTGTTGGTCAAAGGAAGCATCATATTTCCTTTAAATATGTTGCTTTAGTAACACCTTTATTTTTGGCAGTGCTGTGAAATGACCTCCTTTATTAAGGCATTCTGTTTAAGCGAAAGCGCTATTAATGTCTTTTACTGTCAGAGTTTCAAGTGCCTCTCATGCCAAAAATATGCAGCGTTAAAAACTCTGAGTCAATGACCCGCTTTTGTGTCTCAGCTCTAAGCAACAGTCAGATTGTTTCTGCTATATTTTGTCGCGTTTGGACCTTACACAACAACAGAGTGGCCTCATTTACCTCTGGCAATCCTGGAGAAGTCAGAACTTCTTCCACACTTTTGAGAAAAGCCTAGAAGGAAGAGAGCGGACATCATCATCTGCACATGGGTGACTTCTGTCTGCGTGTGAGCCTGTTTTGAAAGCGTAGTGATACGTTTTGTCTTTCGTGCTGTGTTCCAGGACCTGTGTGAGGTTGTCGGCAGCGTTGTAAGAAATTGTCCTGTTGGGCAGCGCGCTGAGGAAGTCCAGCACGGGCTTGGTGCTCGGCCCCTGGGAGCTCTGGACCACCTCCTGGTGACCGCTGATCACAGGAGGACTCACTTCAAAAGCTCTCTGGGGAGACAGCGCAAAAATCATTTGGAGGGAGTTTATGAATAAACACGGAGCTCCAACATACACAGAACGTGAAGTGATTGATTTCAGGCGAATACTTTAAGTAAATGTATCGCTGTTTCTCTGTACAATGTGTTAGAAGAAGCTGTTCTCATGTGATGAGACGCGGCCATTTTTGCTGCTTTTTGAGTTTCTGAGTATGTTTTCTACCACCAAATCTGTCACAAACAGGTCTCTTCACATGTGTTCTCAATATCTTTCTTTTTATCTGTTGACAAAACGAAAACAGTGCCTCGGTGAGTAATGAATTGTTTGTGCATTTTGAAGCAAAAGACCCCCATTTCCCACTTCTGTGACGACTTTGTTGTTTATTTTGGTGATTTTTCCCCTCCCCATACCTTTTCTTTGTAGATACTGCATTTCCTTTTAAAACTCATGAAATGTTGATGTTAAGCTATATTAAGGCTTTATAATGTATCTTGTTGCGTCCAGCGTCACCATTTTGTACTTTTGCAGTTTTTAGTTGTTTCAAACTGATGATGACAACCGATGACTAAAAAGTGATTTTTCACAATCTGCTCATAGTCTAATGCAAGGCAATGTGGTTGTTTGACCAAAATAAATATTTTCCACCAGCTGGAGGTCATTCAGAGTCGATTTGGTCTGATTAGAGGCCATAATTTGTCAAATTTTATAATTGCTGCTGGCCCACAAAAGGAGAGTTATATTAAACATTGGGGGGAAAAAAGATATCTAGAGAGACATTTAATAATGTTTCTATGATTTGTACCTACAATTGATCTAAATAATTGGCCACCAGCAGAAATAAACAACATACAAAACTTGTCAGGCAAGTTTACTGGCATTTGGCACAGATGTGTGGAAACATAAAATAAATTCTAAAATGAAAAATGTGCTCTCTTGGATTCCTTCAGAGGCAAACTCTGTTCTTCAAGTTGTCAACCCACAGAAGCTATCAGCAAAAGCATTTTGTCTGACTTGCAACAAATGCCAGTTAAAGAATGGGATGCCATCCCACAGCAGTGTCCGACCAAATGGTGAAAAGCATGAGGAGGAGGTGCCAGGTTGCTGTTCTGATGCCCCTGTTTGTCAAGTTAATGAAATCAATCAATCAGTCAGCCGTCCAATCCAACAAACAAGACCAATCGAGTCAGTAGCAGAATAGGCTGTTTAGCATTGGTAGAGAGGACAACCAATCTTATCTTTGGTGGTCAACTCACAAAATGCATCTTCCTTACAACTGCGGCTCCTTTTGAAGGCAAATGAATTGGCTTTTTTATCGGATGGGATTTTATCTGGAAAAAGCTTTGTTACAACAAATGAAACAACCAAACACAAATTTCCTGACTATGTTTAATTCTATGTTTAATTACCAATGGATCATTTTCTGTTTCCGTGGAGTTTAAGCACATCTTAACACACATGCCCTTAAGCTACTGGGCTGGACACATATTCACCTTGCCACCATGCACAGTAGCAGGATGATAATGGGGGTAAATAACTCTCCAAAGCTTTAAAGAACTGCAGCAAAGTGTGTCATCTTTTGGGGGTCACCAAAGGTTCATCTACAAGCCAACCGGCTGCTTGGGAGTGATTGCAGGAAAAGCCTTATCTGCACTACGATCACAAACACAAACTGCACTGAGACTTCGACTCGCAGCGTGCTTTGATCAGATGAAATTTACACTGAGCTTTTTGATAACCAAACCGACTAACATGAATATGTGCAAAAAGACAACTTGCTCAAGAATAGTGGAGGACTTATGGGTCCCCTCCAAATGCCATGAAAACCTGATTGGATTACAAACCACCCTAAACTGCTTTCAAGGATGTTTTAAATAAAGAACTGCTGGATTCAACCAGTAAATGTGAAAAAATGGTCTGTCGTAGGTACTATTAATAGAACAATGATCCAAAATACATGGCCAAATCAGTACAGAAATGGTTCACCAAGCACAAAATCTACCTTTTGGACCTCCCACTCTCCCGACATATAGAAAACCTGAGTTCAACTAAGGAAAAGTGAGGCACCAGGAATCTGGATGATGTACAGACTGTTCAAAGAGGAAGAGTCAAATGTTAAACGACTAACGTCATCGCACTGTGAAAATAAGGTAAAGTAATGACAGCAGGAGTACCAATAACTCTGTCACTGTGGTTTTGTGAGCACTATTAATTATTAACATAGAATTTTCCCCCACTCAAATTAAATGTTGAATTTTTCAGTGTGGCACTGTGTTGGTATTAATAGGGGTAAGAATTGGGAAAGGGGTAGAAACACTTCCAAGACACTTACACCTGTTGCTGCAGTAGTAGGGACATCCAAAGCATTTCCGTGTGTTGTAGCAGAAACCACATCCTGACCTAAAGAGAAAAAGGAAAAGGCTCTTTTGAAGTACAAAATACTCAACAGGACTATCTGGTTGTCTTTTCTCGTATTCGTTCCTTTTTTGATATTTTGTTATTTTTGGTGCTTTGGGAACCTAACCAGATCTGGCTGTTGCTCTGTAGCTGGGTTTTATCAGCATAAAGCTTACATTTTGATTGTACTCAGCAGTCATAAAAGAACAAATGCCAGATCCTTGCAACCTCTATTAGACATGAATGATCAAACACACATGTTGCCACTATACAGACTGCACAGGATTTAGATAAACATTTTTTTTAAGTCTTTACACTTATTTAATGAAGCCAGCTCTTACAAGCTACTATAAAATGACCATGTTTGGGTGTGCTTTAGGGATGTGAGTCTGAATCATTCCTGCTCTTCTTTGATTCAAAGAAAAAGTTATTATAGTAGGCGAGTCGCTGAGAGCTGAAAATAGATATTGTTAGCAAGAACAGCCAGTCTATTTGGTGTCCAGAAATGGCCTGTGAATTATATCACTTATGGAATTATTATCAGAGAAGAGGAGAAAGCTCAGAGCATTTTTTAAATGCTTCATGCATCACAGCACAGCAGTAACACTTCGCATACACAGCTACCAATCACCCTGAGGAATTAACGTGAAACACAAATGAATTAGATTCAGCTTATCGTATTGCGCTGAGAATTTCTAAGGCGGCGCTAGGATTTTCTAATTTGGATTAACACTCGACAGAAAGTTGTTATTTTTAAAAATCGCCTCCATCTCCATTTATGGCCCTCCACTGACCAGAGGAGGTAAACAGAACAGAAACATTCAGGAGTGTGGAGGTTAGCTCCTTGCATGTTGTAACTTGTCACATTAAATTAAAACGATCTGCCTTCTGTGACTCAACATGTCTCTACACTTGGTTAGATACTTAAAAGGCAGAACTATTTCAGCTGCGGATTTAAATTGTTTGTGAGCCGAGGGGCGTGTGCTTGTACACAGTTTATGTTGTTGTTGTCTGTCACAGATGAGATTTGGCACAAAGACAGAAGGTAATTTAACGTTAACCCCTGTTTGCTCAGAGTCAAAAGGGAGGAAGCATTTTAATAGACAAAGACTGCATGTGCTAGAAAGACAGGAAATACTTTCCAAGAGAGCACATTGTCCTACCTACAGCTGCTCTGTAATAGAGTTTGATCTGATGGGGAGAAAGGGCCCTTTTCCAGATGGCAAATTCATCGAAAGACCGAGTTACATAACGACGATGCGCCTTGTTGTTCTCGGTTTTGAGGAAAACATCAGAACCGAAGTCCGCAGAACTTTCTGAGGTAGAGCCAGTGGGATCACCGTCACACAAAGTCCCATTGATGAAAACCTTTAGACCGTCCTTCTTGGTCCAGGTGAACAGAACATGTGTCCAATATGGGCCTAAAATAGAAGAAATGAAAAAATATATATATATTTCCTGAAAAATTACAATTAAATAGCATTCAATGAATGCTCGCATAAAAAAACAATACTTTTTCGGGTTGATCTACTTTTCAAAAGGAAGTCTACATATCTTTATTGAATTGTTTATGGAGTGACAGAAAACTAACATCAGCATTAAGTTTATTTTGTAGGGAGGTTACAAACCAAACTACTAAGACAGTAGGCATCAAGGGATAGCAATAATATTTAATGATAGATTGCAAAAATGTCTTGTATTGTTGTTTTTCAAAATTGAATACTTGTGTAAAAATAATTTTAGAGATCAATCAAAACATTTCTTTAAAAAACACTGATGTAAAACAAATTATTTACAGAAAGTAGTTTTAGGATTTCCTACTAGTTCAATTAACCGTACTGTTCTCACATATAAGGGAACAGATGTAATGGTGCCTCCATATTGCTCTCAAAAGTCAGGGTTCCCAGACAAAATATGCAGGTTAATATGCTGACGTATTAACCTGCTGACAGGTTAATACGTCAGCATATTAACCTGTCAGTTGATATGCTGACAGGTTCAATGTCAAGATTCAACAAGTTAAACTATTCTTTAAGGAAATGTATGTTTTAGCTAAGTGACTCATTTGTAAGATATAAATACCTCAATGTGCATGTTATGTATTGAAAGGACTCTTCTGTCATGCTATGAACTCAATTAGCAAATTGCCTACAAAATATAATTATTTTATATGTTTGTTTTGAATCATAGAAACAATGTACTAATGCTACAACGCCTTTTTTCTACACAAACCCCAAAATAAATGCATTTCAGTCCTGCGTTCTCAAACTGTGACAAGGTACACTGATGGAACTCGGTCCACCTTAAATGATCAATTTTAGCATTAATTATTCATAAAGTGATTAGAGACATAACAATTCCAATGTAATGACTGATATTTAACAAAAAGCTATGCCCAAGCCCCCCTTGCACTATATTCCATATACATAAGCAGCCGAACGTAAACATGTTCCAGTTCCAATTTGGAGAACCAGGAGAATTTGTTTAGTTATTGTGCTAAATGGCCAGACTACCCTCTCATTGTCAAAATAATAACTAATATGTTTGTCTGCAACTAAACTCTGAAGTTTGGGAGTTTTACAGCAATGTGCGACTGATTATTTCAAATTCAAAGTATCAGAAAAGGTTTCTAATGCAAAGCAATATTGGATTTAGAAGTTAGAGTTGGTGAAAAACCTCAGACTTTCCAGAGTTTTGGGAACCTTTCTGATCATTTCTCAAACTTTATTTCTGTAAATGTTTTGCCTTTAGGTTAAAATATAATGCATAAAACAACCTCACCCTTCAAAAATGTATATCATAACACAACAATCTGAAAAGACTCTTTTGTCCTTTTATCTTACAAAGTCCTATTACAAAGATGCTGTTGCTTAAAAACCAACATTTACTCAGGTGGTACTTATTACAAAAAGGCTGCTCTATGTGATATCAGTAGAGGCCTCATCTGCTAGTCCCAGGTTCTCCATCTGTCTTTACAAAATTTGATTTCATCTAAAGCTATTACCGTGGTTACTTTCAAAAAGTTATCAGCAGCCCTATTCTCTGTGTGGTGTCCATTTTAATAGGTACAGAGCTAAAGCTGGACATTAAAAATTGAAGTGGACATTCTCATGACAGACTGGATTTTTTTTCTTTTGACAAAATGCTTAGGTGAACATATTAGTATACACTCCTTACTGAGCTCAGTCAACATGTTTTTCTTGTTGATGAAAGATCTGCGATTGAAATTGTTTACGCAGTTCATCAACATATGTGTCTTAGTATTTCCCAAAACATTTGCTATTACAAAGTGCAAGGAAGTAAATGAACAACAAGAAGGTCCCACAGGACAATACATTCACTGTGTGCAAACACATCTGCCTGGAGACCACAATACATTTGCTTTTTGCTTACAATATAAACCATATGTGCCAAGACCTCCACCACTTCTCAACTCATTCAGAATTCCCTCTGAGTGCCGCTCTATTTTCACTTTTAATTAAGAAAGTCGCTCACATAACGCCCAGGGGTTCATTAAATCACCCTTTTAATGTTTTCCTCGCACTTGTGAAGCGGAAGAGGGATAGCTGATAGATTAGGACATGCTGTGCTACAGGTCTGGCATGACACCCTGTGAGAATCAGGCAGCTTTTGATCTTCTGGAACAGCAAATTCAAACCCAGATTGAGTTATGATGCCTCTTCACGAAATGTCGAGCAGCCAGAGCAAAACATTTATGGTTAAGGCACAAAATGTTACTGCAATAGAAATACAGTTTTTAAATCGGTCCTAACAAGATCGCATGTAAACCTTTTCCCTGGTAACTGCAGCTAAGATGTTCTGTTGATTGACAACACATCGCTGGTCTAACCCTCCTATTACCATCAAGTTAGCATGGATGGAAAATGCCAGGAGCCCCTCACAGCCATAAAATCAGAGTTAATTCTAGTCGCCTGGATAGAAGTTTTGTCATAAGGGAGGTAAAAAGCTCAGCTATGTTTCTGCTCCAACTCAAAAATGATCTCAGGCAAAAGTATTATGGCGATATTAACTGATACCAAGTTTATGCTGTATGTTTACTCTTAATATAACCCATATAAACACATCAGCCTTGGAGCTTTCTCATCGCACACAATGAATATGACTGACCCAACATTTTCAAATTAATTCTAATCAAACCTTATGTTGTTAGGATTTAGTCAATCTTGAATACTACATTGACAAAATAATCTGGTTGATTAAAATAATAATAAAAATAAACAATTCTCTAAGGCAAATAAAATTTTTGTTAACATGTAAAGCTCTATTGCATTTTCACGCATCAGAATCAAATCTATGTCCACCAGTCATAATAATCAGGTATAATTTAATTTTACACAAGAAATTGCTGCATATTGAATAAGATGCACCTTTTTTTTGCTACAGCAAACAGACTTGCCAAGTCAAAATGTGAGAGCATATGTTGTCAGTTAAAACCACGAGAACAATAAATCTGTGTGAAGATTTGATCAAATTAAACACAATTCATATGGATGTGTGTAAATCATTTTATCAATTAGTATTATGTTACAAAAAGAGTATTTGTTTTTGCAGTACCTGAAGTGGGAATTTCCGCTCTCCATCTGTGTTTGTCGTCTCGCGTGTAAAGCTCCACACATCCCTTGTGAGAGTCTGCAGAGACTGTGAAGCTGTTGGAGATAACTTTCGCTCCAGATGCCACAGCAAAGTTGGAGTCTGGCTTTTGGTTTTTCCAAAAAAAGGAGAAGGTCACACCTAGAAAAAGATTGTCTTAATAGATTAAAGATTATTCCAAAAACCTACAATAGTGTAAAACACATCTAGCTATATTCAGCTCAAAACGACAAACTCCCCTTTTTTATACTTTCTAACATGAAGACTAAACTTATTCAATTTTGGTTCTTTTAGGATTACCAAAATTGTTATTATTTTCTAAAACTATTAGGGGCAATGTTTTTATTGCTTTCCTGAAAGAATACTTTTCCATCGTCACGGTAAAATTGTCTTACTTGAAAATGTTTTGGGCATCCTTTCACACGCTTCTCACTAAAGTTTGCTAGAATTTTGGCCCATTCCTCCAGACAGAACTGAAAGTGCAACGTATGAAATGCACTGCACCTACCATCTAGAGCACAGAGATTAAGATCACTGATGCAGGAGTTCTGGTAGTTTCCAAAGTAAAGAAAGAGGCCGTCGTTATCACAGTCCAGAAAGATACCCTTATTGTGTACTCCTTCAACAATGTCTGTAGCAAAACAAAAGTTACAGAAACACATTTGCTTCATGATTTAAAATTGTGAGATTAGTAAAACGTTTGATGTGCATATTATGGTTTTCTATGTTTTTCTGTGTACTTCTAATTTAACCAACATGAATGACTTCTAACTAACACCTACTGACAAAGTTACAGGATATATAACATACAGTTAAACTATGACCTTGTGCTGCAAGGACAAACAAGCAAAGAACCAAAAGGTGTGCAATGACTTGCTGCAGTGTGTGATGCACAAATGACTGTGTGAGAGGAAAGTGATGGATTCTCACCTACTATTGCAGAAATGTTAGTGTAGGCAGAGTCATTGGTATACACATAGGAAGAGTTATGGGAAGAAGGGAGCACAGTGTGGTTGTGGATTCTGACAGCTGGACAAAAAGAGAAGACAAAAACCATAATTTCCACCAAGGGAACAGTGACAGAAGAACAACGGGAGGGACGTGCCACACAGGTATGAAACAGAGTGATGCTGGTGAAGGTAAACACAGCGTGATGCCACACAACATGCTCGCATCCATACCCGATCCCTCTTAAACATTTATGGCGTTTCACTCAGTACAACTGGCTTGCAAACCTAAAGTCATGGAGTGGCTCGGAAAAGTATTCACACCCTTTAGGCATTTCAAATTTGGTCATAATGACAACTATAAACCTCAATGTTTTTATTGGTCTGACGCAATACTCTAAACTTAAATATTGTGTTTTCATTAGATGCCAGGAGAAAATCATCATACTTAACTGAAAGCATCAGTTAGTGTGTAATTAATCAATATAATGTGTTTCACTTAGTGAATTGAGTTACTAAATTAAATTAACTTCTCATTACTGCCCAGCTTTATTAAATATGACTGCATAAGGGTGATACTACGTAGAAGTAAATCTTTTAGAGATTGCAGAAGACTTGAGACTAAGCAGTTTTCCATACAAATCTACAAATACTCTTAGATACAATACAATATTTCAGATAAAAGTATATTTTTCTTATTTGAGTGATTCAGTCAAAGGTCAGACCTAAATCCAATTAGTAGTCTGTAATAAAAGTTCACATTTTCTCTTTAAGATGATATCCATTAGACTTGATTGACCTTGAGCAATTTTGTGAAGGAAAAAAGGCAAACATTTCAGATAATAGGTGTGCAAAGTTGATACAGATACACCCCGAAAGACCTATCGCAATAAATGCAGAATACAAATTTTCACAATTTTATTTCTATAAAGTAATTAAAAACATAATCATACGCAACCTTTTGGCGGTCTATCACATCAGATCCCAGGGAATGAAATTTCTGGTTGTAAAGTGACAGAATGTGACAAAGTTTAAGCGGCGTGAATACTTTCTGCAAGACACTGCATTTGATTGAACAGGCAGGATAACCGTGGCAGGAGTGCGAATAGTGAACAAAAGGGGCTTTCTGGGAAGGACCTGAATGTAAACACGGCGGCCATGTAGGCTCGTACTTATTTCGCTGCCGCTGACAAAACGCGGACTGCTTCCAATCTGGTCCAGCAGCTCATGAATTCCATCCACTGCATCAAGAGGCCAATAATGTGAAGCCGTGGCCAACACCTGCAGGCCTGGACAAGAAGATCACAGGTAAACAAGTGTCCCTAAAGGACATTGCTCAGAGTTTATTATTGCGCCAGCGTCCAGTTTTGGATGTCGGCGGGATAAAGAGATTGATGATGATGAATAAAAACAGCTGCAAAAGCTGTTTATGTGGCAGACCATTCTGATTAACGAGGCATAAACAAATAACATCCCTCCGTAGAAACAGACACTGGAGCACATTGTTTCCTCAAGTTATTGTATATATCCCAACCAGGATGCGGTCATTTGATATGTTGATCTGATAACAAACAAAGGGGTAGCACATAGTGCATATGGAAAACTTGCCACTACCTGCATGATTCTCATTTGGCACCACCTGAGCACAGACCTGCAAAAGATAAATCTGATGTTTAATAAAGTCTGACGTGCAGAAAATGAGCTGAATGCTTGAAGTAGTTATCTTACCTTAAAGCATAAGACAAAAGCAGTAAGAAGTTGAATATGCAAACAAAATTCCATTGCTCTTGAGAACTGTACAATGTTATCTTTCTGAAACAGCCTAATTCCCTTCACAAAGATAACTCCAAGAGCAGTTAGTCATTGTCCCAGGATGAGGATAAAATAGTCCATGTGTCCAATCCTATAGATGCTACAATAAAAGTTCTAACAGTAATGTTTTTTTTAAAAAAGGCCCAGATTAGATAACTTGAGGAAAAAAGAAACCCACTTCACAAATTATTGTGTCATAATAGCAAGTTCTGAAGCCAAAAGTCCCACGCAGAAAGTTACAATCCGTCATACACATTCAGCTGCTTCTTTAAGTTTCTGCGCCTTGCATCTGGAAACAGCGAGGTGTAGTGGAGCTCAGCGGGAGCGCACTGGCTGGCTGGACTCTACGTGGGAATTGCAAAATGTGATGTCATTGCTGGACTACGAGAAGGGGCGTTCAGGTTGTGCGTAAATGGAGGGATTTGTGCGTAATTGAAGATTGCGTGGCAAATGAAAGAGTGTAGGTCCAAATTTTAGACACACGAGTGCTTGCAAACAAACAAACAAACAAACAAACAAAAACGTATTGGATTTATTTTCTGTGTGAGTACAACAAATTCTGTAATATTTTTTGCAGCCTCTACTACATAAAAAAGGGCAGAGCTATCGAAATTAAAGTTTAGCAAAATATTCATCCATCCATAAATATCGCAAAGTACATATGACGTTTCACATCCGAGTGAATTTGTATATTTTTTGTCATTTTACAGCCACGTGTTGCCACATCTTCAATACTACTGCAGTTTGCTACCCGTAAACAACTTCATTTCCTTCTAATCTACTATAGTATAAGTGGATTTATTTGTCTGTATAGTTCGGTATTTCTGATTGTTTTTTTGTTTTGTTTTTTTTTTATAACATTTTACATAATCGTGAAAATGTTCAGTTGTCAAGTATTGTTCAACCGTATTTTTTTTAATATTCTATACAATTTATATAAGGCTACACCGCATGTACATTGCTTTTCTAATGTCTGCGAGAGATTATTGGTGTCGTTTACCTCGACGAAGAGCTGCAACAAAAAAACCTGACTCATAAGCAATGATTTCAGTGCATAACTACGAGATGGTTTGATACAGCAAGAGGAAGGGACGAAATGGCAACAAATAAGTGGAGGTATGAGTCGACAAAGTGTCTCACTGACGGAGCCCATTAGGACCCACCATAATGCCTCTGAACAGCTGCTTATATTAGAAAGTCATGAAATGACGCAGGAAAATGGAACATGGAAAGGAACGGCACCAATAAATGAACATATAAATAAATAAATAAAATTAAAAAGGACTAAAGGGAAAAAGAAAAACAAACAACAAAACATGACACCATGACTTTTATGTGTCAACAAAAAGACCTATGTTTGACTATTACTTTAGATTTTTGAAACTTATACGATTTTTTATTTTTTGTTTTAGATTCACAATCGACACCTGCTCCGTCTCCCAATCTTGAGTCCAAATCAAGGCAAACAGTGCCACCTTGTGGTCAGGTAAATGATACTTTGGCCGTTTAATCCAATCCAGTCTTGCACATTTATTATTTATTTATGAAACCTTCTCATGTAACTCGACTGGTGTCCCTGCAGCTGAGCTTTAGGAAAAAAATGGTTGGGTTCACATTGTTAGATCTATCAGACAGAGTTCAACCACAGTGTATGTTTATGTTTTATTTTGTTTTATTAGATTTTCCTCTTTGTGCACTGCTAAATTTTAACGGCTAACACTGCTGCAACAATTTGCATACATTTTTAGAAAGATTTTGATGATTAATTAATTACAATTAGAAACGCCTAAAAAAACCTTTACATTTATTTACATGTTATTTAAATGGTAGGTAAATTAAATAAAGTCAGATTTATCGTTTATATTTTATTTAATGGAAATACAAACATCTGCATAATCAGTAGCTCACTAATACATTAATTTATTAGTTGTAGAAAATATGTAAATCAAAGATGATTAAAAACGGAATTAGGTTTTAATAGGGAATTGAAATTTGAGAATGTGGTTGATCAGTTAAATAGTATTGAGGGGAAAAAGAAGATTTTTCGTTTTTTAAAAAAATACTGGGCTCATTATGAGAATTTGAGATATAGATATTAGGATCCAATAGATGGCAGTAGTGCAACAGTAATGGATGCAAACTGTCATTAAAATCTAAAGAAGAAAAAGAAGCAGAAGAAAAAAGCTGCGCGGAAACTTAAATCTTATCCTGGTTCTCAACCACAAGACTACGGCCCAGCCGTAAACATGGATGGATGGAAGACTATGCTGACAGTTCTTCCTGTTCTCACTGCGTTAATCGTTGCGCTAACGCGTTTATGTTGACATTATCCAACGTAAACAGTGAATCGAACATGAACCGGAAGTGTTCTGGCTGGATCGCATTGGCGGAAGTTGATTCAGATAGTTGCTATAGAAATCGGCAAGTCCTGTGTTGTCAACTATCGCGTCGGAAAAAAAAATCGATTATATATACTATATATATATAACAAAACAACAACAACACATTACTTGAGCAACGACTGAAGCAATTCAGCTCCGCCAGCAGCAGAGTTCATCCAGAGGTGAGGAAAAACCCAGCATTTATTTTGATATTCCACTTCCGCTTATCGGCAAGCTAATTTGCATATCAGCTAAATATTTAGCTTGGACCTACGTATTTAGTTGCGAGCTAAATATTTAGTGACTAGCATCCTACATATTTAGTTATTAAGCAAATTTAGGTTGGAACTTAAACATTTAATTGACAAAAGATGTACTTTCGGGCTAAATATTTAGTTTGCAAAATAAATATTTAATTTGGAGCTAAATATTTAGGTTGTAAACTAAACAGTTAGCCTGTGAATTAAATATTTAGTTGAAATTCTGCTAAATGTATGAATAAAATGGTGAAAATGTAACTTTACTTTTTTTTGCTATCACAGTTTAGAGTTGTTCATTTTTTATTTTATTGATTTTTTATTTTACAAACGGCACTACGTCGTTTAAGCATAATATGTTACTAAAATAGAATTTAACCACTTAAAGATTACATTCATAAACTTGTTTGCTTGAACAAAATTTGTAAGAATTTTATTGCAAAATATTTAATGACCTCCAAAACAAAATGGTCGTGTTTGTCTATCTAGCAATTTTTGAGGGGTGACTTATTTGTTCTGCAGACAGAGTGGTGTGTGTATTGAGTGTGTATTGTGTGGAGGTGGTGGGTGTTGTTTCTATGTAACCGAGCTGGGAAAGGAAGCGTGTTCTCGGTGGGGCGGTATTGAAGATCTGTGGCGGATTTCAAGCGTCGTCGTGAGGGAAATATACTCTACAAACAAAATAAATACATTAATTAAGAATAAAACATTTTTAATCGGCTGTTTTGCAAAGGCGCCGCTGTAACCCACTTTGAATACCAACTTCAACATCTCTGCGAGGGTTGTCTTGTCAAAGGAGATCTTATCAGTCGATCTTTTCCGACAGTCACCGGAGCTTCAGTCCTCGGAATGGTGGGCCTGTTGTAAGATCACACATGGAGATTTTTCAGAAGGACTGGGCTATGTTTCGCTGAAATTACCTGAGAAGCAGATGCAGGGATCGGACTAGGAGAGTGTAATGAAGGATCGTCTGGCTGAACTGGCTGCTGTAAGTGCTACCTCAGCCTGGGCCGACACTTACAAGTTGCACAAAAATGCATTCTTGTTTTTAAATGTTCACAGAATAAAAGTCAAGTAGAGGAGGTTGCTGTCGCTGAGGACTGCAGTGATGGCTTCATGGAGAGTTATTTCAGGAGGGTAGGTATGACTGGATGCATGTTAAGATTGGGGTTAACTTCCCACAGCAATGAGTTATTTGTCTGTTTTTTCGACTAATTAAGGTGGAGGAAGTTAGGGGACTCATTGATAAAATCTCCTACCAAGTGGAGGAGGTGAAAAAGCTGCACAGCGCGATCCTGTCTGCGCCCAATCCAGATCACAGTAAGTTTTTTTTATTGTTTTTTTTATACAGGTATTTATAAATGCTGTGTTTGTTTCTTCATATGTTCAGTAGACTTTAGTATTTTTGATGGTTCTTAAGACTGAAGTAATCAAAACTATTTTGGGCTCAACTAGAGTTTTTGGTCAACAGATTTACTTTGCTTCTGGATAGAAATAAAAAGCTTGTGGAACGGAAATCTGTGAACAAAAATCAGCCCCAAACATCTGTGGCCGTTATAGGTTGAGGTCTCACCTGTCCTGTTACAGACCACTCAAAGTCTGTGCACACTGTTATGTATGGAGGTGTATGAAAAGTATTGTTTATTATTAAAAACAAACAACTAAAGCAAGTGTTTAAAGCCATGTGATAGGTAACTTATGATAAGCGGTGTTATTATCCGTCCGTCCGTTCATTATCTGTTCTTATCTTGCCACTGATTTTCCCATCATCCTGTGGAAATATCTGTCATACATCCACAGTAAACCTCGGTATTTACTTTCTGGAGATTTCTGTCTGAAAAAAATGTGTACATTTTGATTTTAAACAAATGATAGGAACCCTGAAAAAGACATGAGAGTCTTCCTCTTGCATAAAAGGGAGAACAGCAAGACAATCCGTGACAGATTAAAATGTCTTGCCATCATCGGTATTTGTTTATTGATAACTGGGGAAAAACCCATAAGTTGTGCATTTTGACCCTTGCTATGTTATCTTAGGATGGTTGCTAGGTGTCAGGATAAAATTAGAGGAGATTCAAGTTGTACATAAAGACAGTAATTCAGTATGACACTTTCTTTTCTTGTCAATAAGTACAATCTGATGTATTCCCTTTCTGCATATGAAGGTACAAAGAGTCAGCTAGATGGACTGACCAACGATATCAAAGGGAATGCCAATGTGGTGCGAACTAAATTAAAATGTGAGTTTAGCTGTGATTGTTGCACTTTTCTGTCATGTGTTGTGTGGAGTCAGTTAATGCTGTCATCGTCCCTGTGCTAGTCATGGAACAAAGCATGCCAAAAGACGACGTCATTAACAGAGCTTCTGTCGACTTCAGGATCCAGAAAACTCAGGTCAGACAGCCAGTCAGTCGATGGATGGATATGTGAAAAACAATTACAAATCCTGTGTGGCTTCTTTCAGTTTTTGGCAAAGCATTTCTGAAAGCATAATCAACTATTTAAATTCTAAAAATCTCAATGTTAACCACTTTTGGGAAATCCTCACTTTCTACCTTTATATTTTATCTTCTCATCAGCACTCTGTGCTGTCAAGGAAGTTTGTGGAAGTCATGACTCAATACAATGAGACTCAAGTGTCCTTTCGGGAACGAAGCAAAGGAAGGATCCAGAGACAACTGGAGATAAGTAAGGGACTCATATTAGATGTGCATTCTCTGAATATGCATCCTTCATTGACATATGAAGTACAGAACAAAGCATCAGCTTCATTTCCTGTTGCAATTGCATGCAAACTTTAGATGTGTTGTTTTTTGAAAACTAAGTGAACACAGGTTGAAGGTTGACAGGTGGAACATAATTTTTTTTAATGTAAGCATAAACAAAATATTTAAGAAGACTTATATAGTATATATTCCTGTACAGTAGAATATGTACACTACGAGCTATATAACATGCAAACATTTAAAGTTATTAAACAGCTCCCAGAATTTCATACTGAAGATTTGACTTTCCTTGTTAGAGATAACAGTCAAATCTATAGTTTTATGTCCATATTTACAACATAACAATAATGAAAAGTATATAATAGAGCTGTTTTTCTTAGTCCCTGTGGCTTTAATGATAGGCTCCATGACTCCACACCGCAGACAGAAGATACTGATACTGGAGACGTCTCCTGTGTTTAGGTTGCCAGGGAAATGGGCAGAGGACTCCGAGTAACCTGCGCAACAGAACACACACACAATCTTCAATCTCTGCTCACATAGACTTACACAGTTTATTTAAATCACCCAGAATGGATAGAGTTTGTACTAGATGACAGGTCGGGCTCTCTGCTCTGTGTATTTTGCTTGGTTTGTGTCTCTGAGGAATAGGCGTTGCAAGAGGTGTGACACAATAAGCCCCTGCACAGCGATCTCGCTCTCTAGGGAGAGTGTTTCACAACAGGAGGCAAAGCTTTCTGTTTGTAGTGTTTCAGCTGGAGCTTCTTTGTGAGCAATGTCAAGGTCCTTTGTACCTAAAACTTTATCAATCTTGGGAAGAAATGGAACCTCTGCTGTTCTGTCAGAATTACAAGCGCCAATAAAATCTAATTAGAAAAAACTAGTAGCTAGTAAATGAAATAAAATTTAGTTTCTGTTCTCCACAGGATATCAGCAAAGCGGTATGTTTCTTTAGATGTTAGGTAATTGGATAGCACTTGGGAGTGGAGCAATGCCTGACATTCAGCCTGAAGCAGCTCTTGTTTAAGAAATCACTGTAACTCCTGAAGCAGCAATGTCTCTCTGTTGGCCTTTGTTTAGTCTCCATGGAAAATACTTGTTTGTTTTTACCCACTTATGACCATCATCACCACAACTTTCATTACTGCTTCAGAGATGGACTATAGCAGCAGGACATAGCTTTCACAGTTAACATCCTTCTACACAGAAGGATGTCCTAGATGGATGTAATTTAGATTACATCCATCTAGATTTTAGAGATGTTGCTATGGAGTTGATCAAAAACACAACAGTTTCTTACTTGTGTGTTTGTGTGTTCTTGTAGCTCTAAATAAACATCTGTTATCCAAGGGGTGTACTTCACCGTGATTGTGAAAAAACAGTCCATCACAGCTTACCGTATTTTCTGCACTATAAGGCGCACCTAAAAGCATTCAATTTTCTCAAATGCCGACAGTGCGCCTTATAATCTGGTGCGCCTTATATATGGACCACTTTATTTGTTCATATTTGTTACATCTCGTTCATGGATCTGAGTATTGAGTGGTGCGGCTCTCAAGGCAGACTTCGTTTATTACTTTGTTCTATTGTGTGCGTCCATTGAATGTAAGTAATACTGTTGTTGGTTTAGTTCGGTTTTATAAATGTCTAAGAGCTGCATTTG
>CAEFZY010050771.1:0-23874 GCA_903066815.1 Brachyrhaphis roseni
AAAACACCCGCGCCAATTAACTAAGACAGCGGGAAGCACAACAGAAAACAAACCCCAACAAACCCCAGATCATGACAAAAACATAGCATTAGGCCTGGACTTTAAATCTCAACTGTTTCTCTGCAATTGGAAAATTATTTAAAGTTCAGTTTTAAGTAATAAGAATAACAAACTATTCTATTTAAATTTATTGAATCCCTGAACTGTCATAATGACACAAGAGAAAGCATTTTTAGGGTGACAGTTATGGAGTTAAACATTACTAACTGGGTTTCCATTACAAATGTACACAAAACTTTCTCAATGTTCCTTCGTTGAAATGCAATCGCAGCATTTCCATGACATAAGAAATGCATTTCAAACCACATGTGAATAAGTTTTGTCATGCTGCAAGTACTTACTTGTAGAAATCAGGTTGAGTCGTTGTCCTCCAATTGCTTTCTGTCATATTCTTCATAGAGGTTTGCGCAAGCGGCAACATCCGGTTGGTGATGTGGATGCAAAAAGAGTGTTTCCATTGCAGTTTTGCACGATATGTCAATGCAAATACCGGCAAAAAAATCCCCGTTTTACTGGCAAACAAGAGTTTTCCATCCTTTAAACTCAAAATTGTCATGTTTCCATTGAGCAAATTTATTTTCAAAATGTCACTTTGCGCTGTTTCATTTCACCTGAAAGGCAATTTCAATAAAACAACTGTGAAAGGTCCAACAACAAAACAGGCAAGATAATTTTGTACTTGTACCTTTCGCACCTTTTTGAATGTTGTCCTTGACAGTGACTTCTGAGTGGTGTTTACATTTATGTCACAACTGGTTTGGTTGCACAAACTAATCATCACTGCATAATTTCCTTGATCTGCAAAGTCAGCTTGGCTTTGTACAAGCTGATCCGGGGCTGGAACTGTCTCGCTTGGCAAGTCATGAACATACCGGACTGGCTCTACCTTCACAAAATACATCAAGATGACAAAAAGGGTTTTTTTTTCAAGCACTTGAGGCTTTTATACAGAAGTGGCTGAATGGGAAACAGGGTGCTGAGAGAAGATGATGACAGACATGGCTGCGCATTGTTGGTATCAAATATTTCATTCCGTTCGTATCATTTGTTTTACTCTTTTTGTTTTAGTGTGGAAAAAAACTGCACAGTTAGAAATATTTTCTAACAATTGTGAAACAGACATTGTTATCCCTGGTGTTGATACTTTGTTCATGTCCCTTTTTCCAACAAAACAGCTTTGACTAAACCAAGAGGCGGATCTTCGACCATTTACTTTGCAAAAAGCCTCTCATGGTTTAAGGGTCTTCATGAGCTGCTGTCCTGCAGCTTTTAGATGCATCACAGCTTCAACACACCTGTATAAAAGAAACGGTTTATTACCAGGCCTTTGCCAAACTTGGTGGCAAGGATGCATTTAATAGTTGTATGATTGTAGCTCTTGAGGAATGGAGTTATATTGTGCAGTTTCAGCTCCAGGGCTAAGAGCTTTGAGCACCGAAGGAGACTTTATCCATTCCGAAACCAGATACTGTTGTGATTAATGATGAGGTGCTACTGCTAACTGAGGAGCAGGTGCTGAAAAATGAGAAGGAGAGTACTCACTTGGTGTTAGTCTTGGTTTGGCTAACTTGCATGCCCAGGCTAATCACCCACTAGATTACTTTGTCTGCTGTTCTTTTGCACAGAAAGGCTGTTGTTAACATCGGATAGGTTAACAACCTATCCGATGCTAGGTTAGGTTGCCTGTGCAAGGCTAACTAGCATACCTACCCAGAACTCACTGTTTCTTTACAGAAAACATTATCCAGAAAAATAGTTGGCATGTCATATCTGTCGTACCACAGGCGTGTTTTTTGACAGACTTTACTGTAATCCATTATGACATCAAGCACAAACGTGCTGCATAACACGGAGCTAAGTTGGCCTCTGACTCCAGCTTCCTATTCGACAAACTAAACTTGCTCCAGTTGCATTTTCTGAAAGGGCAGCAATAGTTGTATTTATAAGGTTACACAGCAACGGTTACAGTGGAATGCTTTTCTTTCATTGGATTCAGGTAGCAAGTCACAGTTGTGTTGTTTAGAAACTCGACATGCCATCATGGCAGTTTGTAATCTAGTCTTTAGGAAAAAAATATATTCCTCATTCCTTTACTGACAGCACTTTGGCAGTGGTTCAGAGCATTTGATACCATCTGGAGCCGATGCTACATATCAAACTGCATCCATTTGTTCCGACAAAACACATTTTAACTGGAAATGTACCTCATCTAACGCAAGAACACACAAGACAAATACGTAAAAAACAGTGTCTGAGGATCCCTTGTACTAAAAAAAACATCATTAGGCAGCAGTCCTTCCAAGTAGAGTTGTGGATTAGCCGCTGTCTTTTATTTGCAAAAGAAAAGAAAAAAACTTCAATCATGCAGAACAAATTGTAATTGTGTCCCTTTAAATTAAATTAAATAGATATTTACTTTTAGTGCAGCTTAACTTAAACTACAATTTAAGTTAAGATATTATATAACTATTTCTTGTTTCTATTAGTCCGTCTCCAACTTTCGAGGATTAAGAGTGTTACTGTACTTTGAGGCTAATCCAGTTTCATCTGCTCCCTTTTGTTATTAGTCTTAACTCAACATTTTCACAAAAGTCCTCTATTATTTTTGCTCTTCTCAGAGCAAACAAAACATAAAACAATTATGTCAAACAAAACAAAGAAGAGCAGAGCAACTTTGGCTTATAATAGACATTAGCTACAGTGCTATCAGTCACTCTTTTTCCACTGAAGAGAAAAAAAAAACAGCTGCTCAAACTCTTGAGGTCAATATATTCTAATATGATACTATTAATGATGTGTTTTTTTTTTTCTTCATTAACAAGAGCAAAAAAAAACAACCCAAACAAACAGAGCAGATGTTGCCCTATACATGGTTTAGGAGCTTTCTGCATTAATGCTGGTTCTCCAGCAGCCGGTTGTTGAGAAAAAAGCTTAAGAAAAAGTACAGCTGTTAATTTACTCGACTGTCTGCATTCTGTCCGTCACCTTTACCGTTTATCGTTCAATAAGATATGATCATGGCGGAAAGAGTCAGATTCCGGATACAAGCTATTAAATTTAGATTCCTTCTGTCAGAGATCATGTCTGTGGAACTTCAGGTTTTTTCCCAGGGTGGGGCTGAGTGGTGTTCTCCCACACACCTGCAAATTATTATTATTATTATTATTATTATTATTATTATTATTATTATTATTTCCTTTATTTAACCAGGTAAACCCCGTTGAGATCTGGCTCTCATCTTCAAGAGGGACCTGGGCAGAAGTCTGCAATCCACCGATCATGATAAAAGCAACGAACAGGAACCTCAAGTTTTCTCTATGTCTCCTATGGTTTTTCCCGTGTGCTTTAAAACCGTTGCTAGCACTTTTCTCCTGCCTTCTCCTGCTCAGGCTCCTTCAAACAATAGCTCTTGGACCACCTTCCGCAATCTACAGTTCAAGAACTCCTAGCCGCCTTCGATCTATCTGACCACCATCTCCACCTAAACGCCCGGATCCTGCTTAGTCTGCCGAACCAAAAGGAGAAACCGGACTGACGACAATCTAAGAAAACAAGTGCAAATACGCAAGAAGCGTAACACTAAGAAAAACGTAACGCTTACTAAACGAGGAAATGAACAGCAAACCTAAATAACATGAATGAAACTAATGAGGATGAACAGGAACATTTCATAAACCCAGCATTTCTTTGCGGGTCTAAACGCAACATAAACTGGTCAGGAATAGTTTCTGATTGGTGCAGAACAAACAACATTGGGATTTGGTGCAATCTAAATAAACTCATTTGAAAAAAAAAAAAAAAACAGGGAGTTGAGCTGCAGTCTAAAAGGCCAAGTTTCTGGCCCTGGTATACATAATTAGTTAATTATGTTAATTAAGTATTAATGAACCGAGTTGGAACTAATTACACCAGCAGCTGTTTCTTTCCAGCTAAATTCACAGCGATCCAGCAGAGTTTCAAGAAGTTCCAAACATGTGTTGCCTTTTTGCTAAGTTTTAGTTGAACAATCTTAAAATATTTAAACATATTTAAATCATATATCACAGAGAAAATACAAATAAAGTCTCATCACTGTGTTCTTAAATGAGTGGAGATTTTAAGTGACAAATTTTGTCTGAAATTTTTGTTTTGTTTTGTCTGTTTTGTGACTCCAGCATCAGAGTGACCCAAATGAAGCAAGTACGTAAATGATGGATTTTAGCTCTTTGGACTCCAGGGATTAGCTAATTGCGTCGTACTTTGGAATAAAGCTGCATAAAGTAACCAGAAGGAAACTAAACGACTTTTATTTTGTCTTTTCCTTCTGATTGTTTGGTCAATTAAATTCGGCTGCTTCTCATGATTTGCTAAAGGGGCAGTATTATGTAAAATCAACTTTTTTGAGATTTACGTCTTGTTATAATGTTACTCTCTCATGAAAAGCATACTCGGAGTGTTGTCTTGACTCTAATGCAAGTTTGAAAAGAATCACTGAATCTCCGGTGGGAACCATTCCGCTGTGCGAAACACCTGGCTGAGCCGAGCCCCGCCTTCAATATGGAGCGTCTCCTAAGAACTGCAGGTTCCGGGATTCCTAGCTATCGCCTCACTGAGCAGACCTCTTCTTCAACTCCTTCAGACTAGCCAGCAGCAATTAGCAAACACCTGGTGGAACTCTTCATCTGCAGAGCTTATTATTCGAGCTGCTTCTCAGTGCAACACAAAAATGTTGTTAAAGGGTTAATAGAGGAGCCATGTTGTGATGACTTTCTTAAGACGAAGTTTCAGAAAGAACAGGAGTTTCCTAAAGACACAGAGGCCCAGTTTCAAGGTGGTAAATTACAAAGTAAAATTAAGTCATATTTGACATATATAGCATTTTCTTTAAAAACTGAAGTGAACATAATTGCTTGATTATGTTATAAAATAGCCCCATGTTTCTGTAAAATGCATAAAAGTGCCCCTTTGAGAAAAACTTTCTAATACCTTCTTCAGTTGGGGAGGCAATTTGCAATACCAGGTCATTCAAGTTTTTAAAGGAAAATAAACAAAAGAAAAGAAGAGTTGAAAACTTGTAATGCTTTCACAGAATAACTGACAAATTTTCAGCATAATCTTTTTTTGATGCTTGTTTTCAAACTTTCTTTTGCTTTTTACAGACAAAGCATATTCTTTTTGCCTTTCTTTTTTTCCTACAAGACAAAAAAGTCCAAGACTTTGAGCTCAGACTGACTGGCATCTAGAATAAGTCACGTTCCCAAGGGATGATAAACCCTGGCAGGTAATGCTCTGACAGACTTTCTCTAATACCTCGCAATCAGAACATTGTGACCGGGCGAGCCTCTTCTCTTAATGAACACTCGCATATGCCGATACGGCTTAATCCACGTAAGCATTTGGTAATCCTGTTAGATTTGTGCAAAACAAGCTTTCATTTTTATTCCCTGCAAACGACCCTGTTCCTGGATCGGGCAGACTGTCAGAGTTGGCACACACACACACACACACACCCCGGGCCACATGGCTTTTGCATATGTCACCCAATGTGTGTGACCTCGTTTCACTCCCTGTGTCGCGGCAACTGTTGGTGTCGAACAGGCAGTAGTGGTTGTTTTCAGCGCTCTTAAGTTTTGTTTGTTGCTGCTTCTGGTTCTCAGATTGTGATAAATCTCGGGAACGTGATAAAAAAAAAGTCCATGCTATCTGCTCCACATGTTTGTTTGGGTTGACAGCTATCAGCCCGTAGATATATCTAGACATTGAGTTGGCAACATTATGCGTCGTATTTCTCATGAATCTTAAAACGTGTATATTTTCCTACTGGTTAGATAAAGTGCTGCTGATGTAGCATAGAGATGAATGCACCACATTTTTATATTGTATTCAAAGATAACGTTATGTCCTTAAATAAAAACATTTAGGCTTTAAATAAGCCATTTGGAGTGAAAATGTGCAGCACTTCCTGTTGAGTGACCCTCATGGAAACAGATTCTGACACCTGTCTGAACCATCGATCCAGCCTAGTTCACGTAATTGACAAACAAACCTTGCAAGAGAGGAAGTAGCCAATCATCAGCTGGCGAAGAGCTTCAAGAAACAGGAAGTCATCCAGGTGTTTCTTGAAAACTGTGTAAAAACGAGTTAAAAACATCCACCTTCCCAGCAGATTCAACGTCCACGTTTGAACTGGAGGTTATTCATGTTGAGCTTTGAGGTAATATGTCACAGTTACCATATTCCTATTTCAATAGCAGTTTATCCTCCTTCCAATAGACCAGATAAACAATCTTCGGCAGCCCTTTTGAAGATGTAAAGGTTGATGTAAGGAAGGTTTCACAAAGGATGAATGCATGGAAAGGCTTAACGGTTAAGCATAGTGGAGGATCTAGATGCTGCGGTTCCTCTTCCAAACGCCTTGGGAACCTTGTTAAAGCGCCACCAAGGATTCTTTCAAATATTGAGTAATTTAAATACAAATATGGTGGACTCCAGCAATAAACTGCCATTGGGTGTTTCAACATATTATCAAATCAGTGCAGGCAAGATTCTCCAGAAATCAACCTTCAGCATTTACATCAGCCTTCTGATCTAAATGCTACTGAAAACTTGTGAGACAAGTTAAAAAGAAGAGAGGAAAAGACTTTACCCACTGGTTGAGCTTGAGAGAGAAGAGGAATAATTAAATATGCCTCTCTCTGTGTGCGCCGACATTGTGAAATGTCATAGGAGAAGAGTGACGAGCGACAGCAGTGAGTTAAAGTCTCCTTCACCAACACCCAAGATGTGATGGCAGTGGCAGCAACGACACAAGAGAGTTTAACACTTTTCTGCTTTCTTGTGGCACAGCGCTGGCGTTCGTGTGCAAGTCTACGTCTACGAGATTGAAAATTCACAAATTTCACTCCTCAGCTGGAGGAGGGAAAATGATTGTGGCCTCATCGTGCACGTTCCGTAGAAAATGAATAGCGAGGGAGCAGCATGTGACCGGTCCTTAAGTTCTCTCCTACTGGCACATGTTGCACCTCCTAAGTTTGACATTTCGGCCTTTTTGAGCAGAATCACAATCCGAATCTTTTTGCCAAAAATGAACTCCAGAGACAGTTGAGAACTGTCTATTCTTATACCACAATTTGCTGTATGAATTTCCATAAGGATCGGTGAATGAATAAATCAGAAACGTTTTTTTTTAAGTTTCAAAGATTAGTTTTAAAACCTTGATACATAGTTTGTGTAAAGCGGTATTATCCGGTGACTAAACCTCACCTTTAGCTCGAGTGCCTAATCTTAGCGTTTACTTTAACCCACTTAACCTCCTCCGCAGTCCTAATCCTGACTGTAACTGATCTAATATTGTTTCAAAAACACTTCAACCTGAGGTATTCAGAGCAAAGAGCAAAGACATCAGTGATGAGCAAAACGACGACTTTCGGGTCGTGGATCAGTAAAGCAGAAAGTGTGCAGTTGGTTAGTTGCATGTAACCCCAGCTCAGTGAACTTTAAATGTACCAGTTTTCAGTGGTTTTTGAGGTTTCAAACAGTAATTACAAGTTCCAGAGCTGTCACTATTAACGTCAAGAAAATCACAAACCACCACTTTTATTTTTGCCCCCATTGGGCATAGTGAGAACTAAAAGATCTGACTTGTTCTACGTACACAAAAATACTGTCTAAATCGAGGTTAGTGAGCCCTACCCCTTTAGTGAGATAACCATGATTATTGCCCATAATTTAGTTGGGTTTAACTTTAGCAGTATACAATGTTATCTATGACGGCTCATCAGGACCATTGCAGAAAAATCTAGAAAAGAACATTCAAAATTTGCAAAGTAAAAAATTTGCTGGAACAAAAAAATAAGATTAAAATATGGACATTTCTGGGTTTGAAAAGGCAAAGTTTGCAAAAAAAAACCCAAACAAACAAACAAAAAAACTCAGAAATATCCATGTTTTAAAAAAGATAAATTTTTGGCAGAAATGTATCTTTTTTTCCATCTACAAGTGTATAGTGGTCTGTTCCAAACTCATTATACACTTCACATATATAGAAATTTATTTCAAGCCTTTATTTCTTGTCATTTTGATGATTATGACTTGCAAGTTCTGAAAACCCAAAATTCAGTCTCAGAAAATTAGAAAATTGTCAAAAAGTTAAATCGCATCCTAATCAGCAGGTTAACTCAAAACACCTGCAAAAGGTTCACTGAGCAAGAAAGTTGAGCGGAAGGAAGAAGTGTAATAGAGAAATGCGCAGCAGCAACAGGGATAACCACAGTCTGGAGAGAAATTTAAACAATGCCAAAAATATTTTACTTTCACATTAATATACAGTTGTATATGAACTTTAGACACACAAATAGTTAAAAAAAAAATCCTTCCTATTCAGTAAGCGAGTATTAATCATGAGGTAGTAATAATCATATGAGAAATTGGTTTATTTTGGTAATAACTCACACATCAATGCAAATGAACTCAAATACTTTAATTTCAACAACAAAGTCAAACCAAACATTTATTAAAAAAATAGACAAGTCACATTTTACTTTATTAGTTCAACGTATAGGCTAGGTTTTATAAAAGCACCATCACCTCACAGTGAGGCTCAATGGTAAAAAACAACATTTTTGGCTTTATTTAGGATTCCGGGATTAATATTGCACAGGAAAATTTCCACTTCTTTATGTTGACGCTCTCTTATTTGAGGTTTTGTAAGACGGCAGAAAGGGTAGATACTGGAAGCATTTAAACCTTTTTAGAAAACCGCTGCAGAACGGGATGTCGTAGCACGACAAATCAGAGGAATTTAAGCCGTCCTCTTGCACTTTGTCCTGCCAGTTCTTGATCCCTCTTTCTTTGTCCGTGCCTAAAAACAGAAGACTGGGTAAGTTGGCAGCAACAATGAATTTTGCAATAATTTGATGTTTTATAATGTTTTTTTTCTCTACCTGGAATCGTATTATCAAGAAGAAACCCAAAAATTCCACCGATGAACATGTGTGTGGTGAACAGCACTATGATCACCTGGTCCAGCTCTTTTACTCCTTTGGGAGGGAATAAAAAAAGTTAAGCACCTTTAAAAGGATTGTGCAGTATCTTGAACCATATAAATGTCAAAGGTCTTGGTTAGTTAAGTTTAAGTTTCTGAAACAACAATAATTCCATGAAAAAGTAGAGATTTTTTGTTGGTATTACATTTTTTCACATATTCCATATGTAGTTTTCAAATGGTAAGCTCAAAATAACTCCCTTTCATGCTGAATAAAGGTTGAATAATTTTAGCCCACTCTTCTTTGCACAATTCTTTTAAAGGGGCAGTATCACGTGTATTTCAGCCACATAGAATAATTTTAAAGCACAATAAAGTAGCCATGTTTCCTTCACTTGTTATAAAAATGCTGCATAAATCAAATATGACTCCAAATAAATTTGACCTCGTAATTTAACACCTTGAAATTGGACCGGAAATTAACACGGATATTGCTCCGCTCAGACCGTCTGGGAGGAGTTTAAACAGTAGGCTAGCAGCTAGCATGCTAACGCTAGCTGGTTTCTTCTCTGTGACGAGGCTCTGGTCAATAATTTGGATTAGGACATGTTCCACACATGTCATTGTGTGGGGAAAAAAATATACTAGAGACGTGGCTGTCATGTTACACCAATAACTGAATCATAATCAAATCAAATTGTAAAGTGACTAAGAATCCTTGTTTCTAAAAGATTCTGCCCTTTTCACTTTTCAGTGTGACTTGTAAATTAATTTACATTGATGTAGGTAAATGTATGTATAATACATTTATAGCACATTATATATGTAAAATTGTACGAGGATATACAATTGTAACAATTAGCTAAATATGTAATTTAACAGTCAATTTGCTAAATTGTTTTAGCTAATTCACTGTTAGCTAAAGCACACAGTAGATCAAACAGTAAATTAAAATCTGTACACTTAATTATTTCTTTTAAAAATCATTATCACAACCATTCCTCCCTGGAGAAAGAATGGTTCAAATTCAAAATTTATCCAGAACTTAATTTCAAAATGACAGTCCTGGCCTGATTAATGTATGTAAACTTACTTCTTCTTTATTTACCACTAAAGCTTACATGAGCTAACCATTGAGAGCTAATGAGAAAAGCAAAATTGAAGTTGATAGTAGATGAAGATTATGAAAGGGATAAAAAAAAAAAAACAGTTGGAGGACTGAATGGCTGCATACTTTCCTGTGGGAACATTTACATGCAAGCGTACGGGATGGGGACCTGAGTGGGTGATTAAAGTGTTAAAAAGAAAGCAAAACAAAACAAAACAAAAAAGACATTAAAGAAACCCCACAGCATTTCACTTTATAAAACTTTGTGTCAGTTAAAAATACCTCACTGATATGTTTTTATTGGAACAGCCTATTCTCTAAAGCTCCTTTTATTCCAAATCTGGAGGTGCCACAAACAAAATTCCAATTAACCTTTATAGTATTTGTTCAACCCTTAATCTTTGAATTAAATGTCTTCGCCTTTGCCAAGAAAAACTAAATTGAGGTCCAGGAATAAATAAATCCATCAAAAAAGGAGAGAAAAGAATGTTTTTTAGAAACAGTCCAGAGGCCACACACTCTTGTTAAAATTCCAGGGTGTAGAGCTTTAAAAAATTGAGAATGCGATCAGTAATTTCCAAACTTTTTCCACTAAATAATGTTGCATATATGCTGTGGCAATTATAATGAAAAACAAATCTCTAAAATAAAAAAAATAAAATGTGCATAGACCTTATTGCATACTAATACTAACTCCTTGTAGGAAAATCTTCAGGTTTAACTTCAGCATTCACGTTGATCATCATAGATTGTTAGCACATCTCTTGTCCCCAGCTCCCTTCAGAACTTCTGCAGAATTTTGTTTTGGACTCTGGTTAGATAATTCTCAAAGTTACAAATCGCTCATCAGCTTTCTAGCAGACACCTGTGGATTTTGGGTCTGTAAGCCACAATGAAGCCCAAAACCTTTGATGAGAAAACATAAAAGTGGTACCACAAGTATATCCAGGCAGGCCATAAAACTAAATAAAATGAAGTTCGGTTTGAAGAAAAAAAAAAAAAAAAAAACAGAACATGATGCTATCACCACCATGTTTACTGTGGGTTTGGTGTTGTTTGGGTGAAACTCACAGGTGTTTTTGTGTTACACACATTTTACAATTGTGGTCTAAAATTTCCAGTGTAGAGTCTATTCTCGCACACGACTTTGGAATATTTCAGCAAGACTTAGTTTAAAAACAGATATCTGTTTTATTTCTTGCTCTAGAATTATGTAAAATCCTGATGTGGTGTGGAATATTTTTGCACCCTTCTTCCAGCTGATAGTTTTGTGGCTATTCATTGCACTGATGAGTAGGTATCAGCAAAATCCTGTTTGGCTAAGCTGGAGTTTCATTTTGATTCACCAGATTTACTGTATTTGGCTGGAGGGTTGACCTCAGTAAGAATGAATGCTTAAAATGAAAAAAAAAAAACCCAACAACTTAGTTTAAAGATTTCGATATACAAATGCAAACTCTTATCAAATTGGCTTGTACAAAACTTCAGGTTTTCTTGAAGGTGTACCAAGTTTGGAAATAATTTACCCAATTTTTTACCCAACACTTTTTTCTTCTGGAACTTAGGAAAATAAATGAATGCGTATGAAACCCTTAATGTTGCAGTATTTAACTTTTATTTAAGATAGCCTCTTTACATATTACGTAAAAACTATCATTTTATTGTGACAGTAAGACAATAATCTGTGAAAAAAAATCAAGCTGCTCTGCCTCCTATGAACCTGCTGTCATCTAAACAAATTCACTGTTCCATCAGAAACAACCATCAAAGAAAGGAGGAGAGTGTTAGAGCTGTCAATCACCTTTCACTTTCCTACCTGCTACGCTACAGCTAGTTCACCAAAATGGAGCCTGCCATAAATGCTAAGGCTAGCCAGCATGGTTACCGATGATGGTGGCTAAACAGTTTTTCTGTGATGATAAGTTGTTTCTCTGCCATTAACACATTGAGAAGCATGCACACGAGGTTCAGTGACAGCGCTAAGACCTTTCTCAGGGCTCTGATTGGTTGTTTTTTTACTGGGAGCGGTACATCGATCCAAAACGGCAACAGGAGCTCTGGGAGGAGGTGGAGGAGCTCCATCTTTTCACAGATTTTCTGTCTCATACCATACTGTCACAACGTGGTGACAATTTGAAAAAATATGTGAGAACCATATTTTTGTCAAGGTTACATATCGCAGCTTTAAGAAGGTAACATGACAGGACTGATTGAAGAATGTTAGATTCAAGGGAAAAAAAAAAATGCATCACCAGAAGACTGAGGTCGCATTAAAAATCAAAAAAGTCAAGAAGATTTTCTGGTGGTAAGAGGGAACCCTTTGTTGTCACCAGACCTCTGAGCACTGCTTTTCTCAGTCAGTGTTGGCCTTTTATGTGGCATGTTTGACCAACAGCACAAGGGTGAACACAGAGGGCTATTGAGTGCAGGACATCATGTTGGGTGCCCTGCTTTCATAACTTCCCTCCGGCAATAAACCTCCTAATGAAGTTGTATCGAATTGAATCAAGAACTCAAAACAGCGCTGACGTAGTTTCAATCTGAACGCACTCTTGTTTGGTTAACCTAAGACGCACACACACACACACCAGCATGCCCACACAAGCTCACACCCACGCAAACAGGAAATTCTCCTGCCCAGAGAGGTGCCAGTCCAAAGTTCATGGTACCTGCTGGGCTTACTGGAACTCACACAGTTTTAAGAATGTCTGGAACAGACTACAGTTTGTTTACAAAGAGCATCGAGAGGACTCAATCTTGTTGTGCGGACAAATCAGCTGAGTGTTGAAGCTAGAGAAAGACTCTAGAGAAGGGTGCTTTATTTGATCCGGGCAGATTACAGCCACTGTCATGGGGCCAGCCAAGAGGATTTGGGAGGTAAGCAGCCTAGACCTGAGAAAACCAGACAAGCCTTTATGCCCAGTGATGACTCTGGATTAGCACTTCCCTTGGAGACACTCGCATCACATGACTTATAGGATCAAAGTCTTATGTCTGCATAGAAGAACTGTTTAATCTTGGAGATTGGTCTTTTGACAATGCCTTCATAGAGGGCCACCTCAAACGGTCTCATTAAAACCAGTCGATGTAGCATCAAGAGCAACTAACGGCCTGCGACTGACGTGATTTTGACATCTTCAACTAATTGCACATGGAACCCTGTCTATATGTGTAAGCTGGTGGGCTTCCTGTATAAATATACAGGGGTATAGATACCATACTGTATTGTATGGGTCGGAATTTATCGTATCGTTTATCATTTATTGTGATAAATTTCTTATTATGATAAGAATTTTGATTTATCATTGTCACAATAAATCCCTATTAATGAAGTAAAAAAAAAACTGCATGTATTGTTATTTCTTTTTTTTTACGATTTTCTCCACTGTTTATTCAATGAGAGTATCAATAAATATCAATAAATCTGAAAATATGGTTAAATTAAGTTACAGTGTGCAGATTATGGATATAAATCACACTTCTTTATGTGACGGATGTGCTAAAGAAGCGTATTAAAAACGGGAATTTTTTCAAGTCTAGTATTTGTTGGGGGTATGAATGTTGTGTCATGAGGTCACAGTCAACAGTTAACTAAGAACTGTCTTGTTTATTGTTATCAAAACAGTACCACAAAATAGTGATAAAATCTGAAGGCCATATCACCAACCCCAACAAGAAGTTTTTTCTTAAGTGAACTGAGATTTATGTTAAGTTTTTAAAAATATGTTTTTTTTTAAAAACTTAACATAAATACCACAAAGGAAGTTAAAAATGTTTTTTTTTTCTTCATGTTTTATTTACAGTTCTTGAGCAGTTTCACTTGAGTTTGCTTTCACTTTTTGATAATTCATCTTTGGTCATAACCTTTAAGTCTATGAGGTTGATAGGCCAATGCCCTAATCTTTAAACCCCCTTTCAGTCAGATTTAATTCAATCTGGGTCACTCAAAAACATGGATGTGACTTCACTCACAAGAAACATGTAGATTGAACTAAAGATTTCTTATTATTTCCACCCAATGGTGCAAATAATATTGGGCTTAGCTGCACTGAACTAAAAGTACAATAAAAGACTCACTGACTAGTTCCTACACCTAGAAGTAAACTTTAATTTCCTCTTGATATTTTGTCTCATCTTTTTTTAGTCTCTGTCGCTCTCTTGCAAAGCAGCAAATACACTATCCACAGCCACCACCATGTGTAGACACTGGTACACACAAACAACCCAGAGGTACCAGTTAACCTGGACTTAACCCAGATTAAACCCTGGGCATAGGTTACAATGCTCACCTGTCACCTCAACAGTTTAATTCTTGCCTTTAACCCGTTGCACCACTTATGTCATTCTGCTTATGCTTCCACCAGCCCACACATATATGAGTAGCACAGCAGACCAGCTTTACCGACAATTATCTAGTTAGATGGTTAAACGCATTAACAGAAAGGGTCACTAATGTTCCAGAGTATAAAACATCCCCTGTGATCCACTTTTTATTTCATCTGTCGTCTTCCTTAATCTTGTATGTTTTTTCTTTCACAGTCTCACCCATAGTGGGCACACCTTGTGGGGGCTAATAAGGCTTGTTCAGTTCATCTGGTTGTGCCGGGAAGCTTGAAAAAAAATAAAAATAAATAAAATAAAAACTACATCCATACCCAGACCCTAACAAGACACAAGCCAAAGAGTACAAAATCTGAGGGGAATCAAAGATCAGGAGCATAGAAGACACAGTATTGCCCCCAGCAGGCTGAACTGGGTCTTACATGCCAACAGAACTCCTGTGATGGGTTTGGCCTGACCTACTGAACAACAAACTAAATCCATCTACTTCCTCTGTTGAGTCTGACAGAGTAGAAAAATGATGGAAAAACAACAACATATTTAGATCTATTCAGGTAAGACAATGGTAAACTCTGTCCTTGTCACTTGGAAATCCAGGCTGAAGGCTAATGATAAACTGTTTGCCATCTGGGGCCTGTGGGATTTGGCAACACCTTCCCTTTAGAAGCTTAGGCTGGCAGAACTGCTCCCACCTTTTTAAGTGTAATCTGAAAGTGGAAACACAACGGGAGAACACTAACATTTTCAGTCATCAGCCTGTTATTTTTTTGGCAAATCAAAGCTGTTATCTTTAATTAATCAGATGGTGGTTTCCGTTTAGCCACCGACCGTGACTGCTTCAGGATGCATACCAAAGAACACTGGCACCAACAAGGCCTACTTCTCGTGGGAGAGCTATACAACAATAACCAGATACAGCAAAAGTCATTCAAGCATAGTAGTCTTGCAACCAGTGACTAAGACATGGTAGTCCCTAAACGATAAGCCACTGAGTGGTTGGCACAATTTGTCAAACAGTCCCACATCCTGACAAGCTAATACAGGCCAGCAAATTGTGATCTTATAACCTGTCAGTATAACACAGGTACAGAACACACATGGTTAAATGAGGAAAAAAATGGGTTTTTTTAAAATAAAACGGTGTGCTGGTTGTTACCTTGTTCTGTGAAAGTTTTCTTAGCAAATTTTGTCACGTTAAAACCAACAAATTACAATGTATTTTATTATGATTTTAAGCAACAGTGCAACAGAAAGTAGGAAAATATGCATGGTTTACACATTTTATTGACAAACTAAACTGGCACCCCCCCAAATAAAATCCAGTACAACAATTTGTCTCACTCCCTGCAATTTCTGCATAAGCATAAAATTGCACAAATTGAAAGTACCAAAACAAATTAGATAATTGAAACACGGCAATTTTGAAAAAATACGATTTTCGGTAAAACGTTTTTGTGCTAGGAAGAGGAGGTTTTCCAGTTGTATCGAAATAGATGTATTTCGCAAAACTGCAATGGAAACACTTCTTTAGCATCACAAAAGTCACGTGATCAACAACCAGGTGTTGCTCCTGGTGAAAACAACAAATAATAAGAAAGAAAGAGGTATGAGGATGATGGTTTGTTTTTGGCTTTTGTCGAACAATGTCTAGTTGGCTCCACCAGAGCTTTCACAGCATCGCACGGTTCATGAAAAGTTGCACTGAAACACCTCATCAAGTGCAGCTTAATTCATCATCTGGAGATTTAAAAAAAGCAACGTACAACAGGAAAGCTGTCAAGACAAGAAGTCACGAAAGGCAAACATTCTCTACATCTACTACACTGACAAATGCTGCAGTGGGAAGAACTTATTAGGATTCAGCAAAAGTTCTCCACTTGTGTTTTTATGAACTTCGTCAAATCCTGAAAGGGTTTTATTCTTGCAACATCGTGTAAAAGAAGAAATCAGAACGTACAGGCCTTAATTCATTATTAAAGAAGGAGCCAAAAAGCCTATCATAACTCTGGTGAAGTTGCAGAACGCTCCAGCTCAGGGTGGAGAATCTAGCAAAACTACTGCTAATAGTTGCCTCTCCCTCCAACCTGGCCTTTATAGAGGAGTCGATAAAAAAAAAAAGACCTTTTGCTTCAAAACAACCACGACTTTCTGTTAGGAATTAAACATGACGCCACGAGGTTCATTTGTAAGGAAATCTATGTAAGTTAAATTTATTTTAAATTTAATATTAGAATATAAAGTTATTAAAACACAAGACCGTGTCAATTGGCAATCATGTCAAAAGACTTATGTAGATATACTGCCGAATTATTTGTCGCAAATTGTAACGCACTGCCCCCTAAATCTCAGTGTTTTCTGTGTGTACACCCCAACACTAAAACAGAGCTTTCTCAAGTCTCCTCTTTGGTCAGAGTTGTTATAAATAATTGTTGTTTGTGAAAGTTTTTATGTGACTGAAAGGCAAAAAAAAAAAAGACATAAAAATGTATTTGATTTCCTAGATATCTGGCTACATGTGGACTAGACCTAAACATACAAATGCACTTTACTGGGGTAATCATTCATTTTTGTTGTAATGTTTTCCAACCTGAAAGGCTTTTAAAAGAGCGTCTATTGTAACTTTACCTGTGTCAATGATGCCTGGATTGGAATGAAACCAGGTGGGTAGCACAAGTCCACTGAAGGTAGAAAAACCAAGGATGAGGAGGTTCCGGGAAGAGTTGAGATCAACATACTATAGAGAAGGAGGGGGGAAAGCGGGAGAATGACATTATGTCACACAACTTGTTTAAATTGGTTTATTGACTATTACTTCCAGACTATTTTATTGTTCTGTGGAAATGAGCTGCCAACTCTGTTTTGGAACAGATCTAAAATGAAATTAGACATAATGTGGAAATAAAAAAAATATAAAAAAAGCCTATGAATCAAATACTATTTTAAGATGGATTCACATTTGATTATAACAGGTTAAAAATGTTAAAAGTGGGGTTAGCCCCTAGTATTTATAAACTCACAATTGAATCAGTTTGGGGAAACAAGCAAGAATCTTTATTTTCCCATGACACAAAATTGTCAGTAATCAACATGAATAGCAGCAGGTAAAGACAAATGCACACGGAAACTGGAACTTTTGACTTTACATCTGTCCCATCTACATTGGGCGCTTATGTGTTTTTCCATTTGCTTAAAAACTAAAATACGATACCCAAGGTTTCAGTTCAATGCTAAATCTGAACACTTTGATATTGCAACCAGGCATTGTGTAAATGGTACACACTGAACTGCAGCTCCCTCAAGGTTTTGCTACATATAACTGGGACTCGAGGGAGCTGTAGTCGTTCAATGCAAACAAAACAGTTGTTGGATGAATAAAAAAAGAAGCCAAAATGTATAAAGTTTCAACTGTTTTACAAAGACTGATAAAAGAAATTCTTTAAAGGAAAACTACCTCATTGGGGCGGGACTTCAAACACTAATGAGATGGTGAGCCGGTGCTTTGCAAGAGCAAAGTGGAGATTTCTATGTTCTGGGTGTTACTTTCTTGCAAAAGCTTCCCTGGACTCCCTGCTGCTTGTTTTCTTTAACACTCGTTAAAAAGCAGCATGAAACCTCTAAGAACCAGCCAAACAGTTATGGTCTAAGGCAAGTAAAACCAGCACAAAGCTATTAATAGTTATTATTTGTTATTTGAGCACTTCAATATTTTTTCCGTTTCAACAAATGTTCAGCCAGATCTCATATTAACTTGTCTATAGCAGAGAAGGAAAGACCAACATCTAATTAAGCTTGCTATTAAAACTAAAGACCTCAGTTAATACGTTGAAACTTGATAGGAGCCATCCCTGATAGAAAATGTTTCCAAAACCTTTCCACATTTTTTTATGCAACAAATAAAAAGAAGCACACAGTTAATCGTGAGGTGGAGGAAAATGCAAAGTTTTTAACATTTGGTATGCCACATAAAAATCTGTAAACCATGTGGAGCGTATTTATACTAAGCCCTCCAGATTCAATACTCATGAAGCACATTTTTGCAGCTAGATACTATCCATCAAGCCTGAAATCTGGGTGTTGTGATGGACTCAGACCTGACACATAAAGACAATTACAAAGTGGGGATTCTATCATCCGAAGAACATTTCTAGAATTAAAGGACTAAAGTCCCACCAAGATCCAGAGAAACTCATACATGTCTTTATCTTTAGTTGCATTGAATCAAACAGCTCCACATGATCCAGAGTCCTGCTGCTGGCACTCTCACTACAACCGGAAAGATAGAGCACCTGACACCTTGTAGCTCAGAGACTAGACTTTAAAATATTTTTCATTAGTTCATAAATCACTGAATGGCTTAGCACCAAAATACATTGCAGTCCTGATGTTGTCATGTCAACCTTCCAGAAAACTCAGGTCTTCTGGTTCAAGTCTACTTTGTATACCCAAAATGAAAAGCAAACTTGGAGAAGCAGTTTCTCTGCTCCACTAATCTGGAATAAACTTCCAAAAAAAATAAAAAATAAACAAAACAGATGAAACACTGAGTTCCTTTAAATCAAGGCTAAAACCTGTCTAGAGTTGCCTTTGACTGGAACATTGATAACAATATTTGATAACAATTATTCTTGATGATGACCTTTGACAAATTTTAATGTTGTTGCTTGTTTCATAATAGGTACATGTATTATGTTTTTATCATGTAAAGCAGTTTGAAATACCTTGTTGCTGAAATGTGATATACAAAAACTTGATTTGACTTGTTGCCTATCCTTTGCAAAACAGTTGAAGCTCATTCTGATTGTGAACATTGCTTTGAAAAGAGGTGTTCATTTATTGATTCCCAGAGGCAATTCAGGCCTAAATACAAAACAAATTTTGTCTATAAAAGAAGTTCTTAAAACAAATAAAATTAGGTGGCGGAAAATGATGTTTTTTCTTCTTTAAAAAAATGTTGGTGTTTTATGCACAAACATTTAGCCCCCCCGAGTCAGTAAAACATAAACAAAAAAAAAACCTTAATGTGTTTACCTGAAGGTTGGATATCCCCACAGCTGCAATCATGCCAAACATGACAAGAAACATTCCTCCAATGACTGGGTCTGGGATGGTGATAAAAACCGCTCCAAACTTCCCAAAGACGCCCAGAGCAATCATCAAAACTCCTGTTGTCTGAAGGACGAGACGGCTGCTAACCTGAGACGAAGCAATGAAAATGAAGATACTTGGAAACCCTGATAAAATTTAGACATTTATGGTTTAAACATTCCTCTTGGTCTGACTTTAACTGTTGAATATTTGGAAACGTGGCCAGCATGGACTGCACGGTTTGGTTCACTTTCTCCGCTGACATTGCTAAAAGAACTAAAACTATAATTGTGAAACAGTGCAGAAACTCAACATCACCATTAACAAATTCTACTTCTATTTGCTGATTGGCCCAGTTGAAATTCATCATGAGAAATCAAGCTCAATTGGAAAATTCCAAGACAGAGTACAGAAAAGTCCTTGACAATCACTAGATCTCAGCTTAGTAAAACACCACCTGGGTAAATTTTGCATGTATGCAACTATGGGTATGCAACATGGTATTGCATATCCATGTTGCAGTACATGGGTATGCATCCACGTATCGTGGAGCACACATTATGTATTTTGGAGCAAAATGCATAATGTTTTGCTCCAATCTCTTAAGAACTGTAGCTGCTTTTCTAATGACCATATAATTTTGCAATTTGACAATTTCAAAAATAAATTTGCTTAATTATGATAAAAAGTTTTGGCACTAAGATGAGGTGGAGTTTGGTTGTATTGAAAATGTTGTATTTTCCAGAACTGCACTGGAAACTTTGATCAACAGCTGGATGCTGCCACTGGCACAAACCACAAAGAAGAAAACAACAGGAAGTAGTTGGAGGATTATGGCCTGAAAAGTAGAAAATGTCTGTGTATCACAATGTCACACAACATGATGTATGCGTGATGAGTGCGCTGGTATAGGATGTGACCACGGGTATCAGGTGTAGCTCTGCTTGCTTTTTTATATTGGAATACACCAGCGCTACTTCAAAGACCGAAATGAAGACTCTTGTTAAAGTTTCAGTTAGCAGTTACATTTTATTGTGCCAAATGTACTTTGTGATTCACTCGGCAAGTGTCCAAAAAGCAGGAATGTTGATGTTTCTAAAGGTGATACGTTCATTGGAAAACACGTTTCACAAATCAACTGTGCTGTGCGCTTTTGGACATCAGGCCATGCCCTCAGCAAAACGAGACAATGTTTCTAATGTATAATTTAAGGAAATGAAACTTTTATGATGCTAGAAGGTGAGAAGTATTTAATCAAAAGTAAATGAGAACCTATTAGGGTTACCGCAGCTTGTTAAAGGGGCAGTATTATGTGTTTTACAGGCACATAGTCGGTTGATTATGCTACCAAATGGCACTGTTAATTTCAGTTGTTATAAAAATGCTATATATGCTGTATAAAATATTTTACTTACTAATTTAACGCCTTAAAATTGGATCTCTGTCACTTTAAAGACTCCTTTTCTGAAACTCTACCTTCAGGAAGTCATCATGACATTGCTCCTCTATTAACTCTAACAATGTTTTTTTTCACCGTTTCACTGACAAGTAGTTTCTACCCTGAGCTTAACAGATGCACAGGTGTTTTGCTAATTGCTGCTGGCTAGACTGCAAGAGCTGAGTGGTGCAGTCAGGAGGAGAGGGATGCTCTGTGGTAGCTTGAAGAGGCTCAATGAAGCAGCTGCGCCTCCAAATTGGTGCTAGGTCCCACCAGTGTTTTGCACAGCAGTATGGTTGCCATGGGACATCAAATGATTTCTCAAACATGCATGAAAGAATCAAGGCAACACCCCAAGTAAGGGTTTGAAGAGGGAATAACATTATAACATGATTTAAAGCTCGAAATGTTCAGTTTTACACAATAATGCCTCTTTAACATACATTGCCTTGCAGAAGTAATCATAATAATTGAGGTTTTTCCTATTGTGTTACTTTACAACCACAAATTTATAGTCCAACACAAGGTATTGCATAATTGTGAAGTGGAAGGGAAAGCTGTGTACCTTGGTAATTCCAAGTGCAGCGATGTTTTGGCTATAGGAAGTGGTTCCATTCCCAGTTCCCCACAGTGCGGCCAGGATGCAGCCCATGCCCTCAACGGCGATGCCTCGGTTGATGGCGTGAATGGGTGGTGGAGGAGCACCAGACAAACGAGCACAAGCATAGTAGTCACCGATGGATTCCATGGTAGATGCCAAAACGCCAGCCATCATTCCCAACACTGAGGACAGGCTTACAGTGGGAATACCCCATTGACCTGTGGACAGAAAACTAATTTATCACATTTCATTTTCCAAATGGCTGTACATAAAGTTCCTCATCATACCATCAGTTCCCAAAACCACATACACAAAAAAAAAAAAAAAAAAACTTGTAAAAGCGCGTGCAGGGTCACTGCGAACCCGGCAGAACGCAGGGGTAAAAAGCTCATGGTGTCCAAAGGACAAATTCCTCAATTCTTTAGACATACTGAATTGTCATACCAGAATAAAATTAATCAAGTATGGAATGTAATTGGTTAGCTGGTTTAATACTAGACTAGGTCATTAATTAAATAATGGGGGAAAAAGAAAAAAACAAAAAGTCATCATCAGACCTTATATAGTTTCTACTCTTGTATTTCATTTTCCACATCTCTGGGGAAAAAAAGTTACTTTGGGTTTTTTACAGGGAGCATAGAAAAATGGAATCCACATAAAAACCAAATGTTAATGTAGAAAGAAAGCAGATTGCCTCAATTTTACAACAGTTCAGTTATGAAATTTAAAACATAGTGGTTATTGCTGTTGGATAAGATGAACTGCAGGCCCTTCAATAAACATGATGAAAACCTTGTAAGAACTGGAAGCATGGACACGATTCATTACACAACACAACAGGCTATCACAGTAAGTTTTTAAAGAATGGTCTTTAGGTTTTTTCACCAAAACTATTGTTCCAACTTTAATGAGTAAATCAAGTAACTCTTGATGCACTGTATGAATGTTTTATTTTGTTATATCTTATTTTATTAATACAAGTCTATGACCCATTTTGTGTTTGCCAAAAAAAAATAAAAAATCTTTGCAAAACTTCAGCAGGGATCATTTCTGCTTTAGGAAAGTGTTTTTCTTTCCTAACATTAAGTATTCTAGAAAACAACACACCACAACATAAAAATTAGAACCTGGACGCTATTGGTGTACATTTCCAGTCCTCAGGGACTGCCTTCCTGCCGTTTTAGTTGTATCTCTGTTCCAACATAGCTGATACAAATGGTTCAACTACCTGCTCAGCATATCAAAGTTCTGCAGAGAACTACTGAGGAACAATGATTTAATTCAGGTATGTTGAACCGCAGAAACAACTAAAACATACAGAACACCAGCCATGGAGGACTAACTTTGGACACCGCTGCTGTATGCACTTAAAGGTAAAACATCCAACAGATGTTCACAATTTCTTCAAGTGGAGGATTCGACATGGTATTGTCTTTTGATGCACATGCGGTATGTTAATTCCTCAGATGGATGACAGAGATACTGTGGCTTGTGGGATCCATGGCTTGAAAAGCACAAAGAAGATGGTGATTTCTCCGTATTTCTTTGAACTGTAATGCAGTTTGCCTTGGAACTGCATCAATTGTGAAGTATCCTAAAATTCATATCTACAACATTTTGGAATGTGAAAAGAAAAATTTAAATTCTAAGTTAAATCTTAATGAGACAATGAGAGGGAGAATCATAGAAAACTTCTGTGATTAATGGTTTGCATGTAAATCTGCCATGTACTAGCAAACAAGTAAGTGGACTCACTGTAATCTTACAATGTTTTGCAAAAGTAGTTGTATTCCTTCAACTTATTACATTTTCTCATGTTACAACCACAAACTTTCATGTATTTTGAGGAGTTTTACATTCCCATTCCCAGTTCCAACAATTAGTAGATGTGAAGTGGACTTTTGTACTTTTGGTGTAAGTGAGGCATTTGAAAAATAGGACCACTTGTCTGCTGTTTTTCCTGTGCTCTCCATCAAACAAGTGGTTGTCACACGTATGTGCATTCTCAGAGCATAGACAACAGTGACACATCTATGTGATGTCAGGATGGCCGAGCGGTCCAAGGCGCTGCGTTCAGGTCGCAGTCTCCCCTGGAGGCGTGGGTTCAAGTCCCACTTCTGACAAAAGCCCTTTTCACATTAGCCTGGACTGCATTCTCAGAGTCTTTGTTTTAACTCGACTCCTGTACTATTGGTGTAAGTAAGGCATTTGAAAAATAGGACCACTTGTCTGCTGTTTTTCCTGTGCTCTCCATCAAACAAGTGGTTGTCACACGTATG
>CAEFZY010050772.1:0-15000 GCA_903066815.1 Brachyrhaphis roseni
AGGATCTGAGTCACTTTTTTCCAAAATGCTTGCTACATTTAGCCAAGTTTAAAAAGTTAAATAAAAACTGATATGGGTGCAGAAAAGCCAGCTTCTCTCTAGATAGACATGGGTCCACCTATTGTAAAAGCTTGGCTATAAAAAGATGAATACTTTGTGATGTACTTCCATTGTAAGAAAATTATGTTGGTGATAAATTTACCCCAATAACAAAATCAACCACATGTGATGGACGGGTCAAATTTGAATCATTTCCTTAATTGAGGACTTTCCTCCATATTTGTTGTTTGCTTTCTTTCAACAATGGTTTTTTTTTATTTTGCCACTCTTCAATGAAGGCAAAATGTATAGAGTGCATTGTTATGCTACTCTCTGTAGCATTTTGGCCATTTCTCTGATTAATAAACTTGTTGGCCAGCCTTTAATGTGGGTGAACAGTCATGGTTTGGTAGGTTTACAGTTTGTTCAGATGATGGATTGAACAGAACTCCTTACCATGTATCTTTGTCTTGTTTTTAGTGCAGATATCTTAGTCTACTAGAAATAAGACAAAACTAACTTACAAGTAACTTTTCAGGTGACTACAGAAACTTATTATGGGTCAATAATTTAAAAATGTACTGGTTACCCTGGCAGATAATTTCATTTATAACATGGGAAAATGTCTTATAATATTTCACTTATTATAAGTGAAATAATCTGGCAGTTGAACTAGTACTTTTTCTAATCAATAGTAAGAAATTATTGACTTTAAAAGACTCCTATATTTACCTGAAAAGTGACTTGTAAGTTGGTTCTGTTGTATTTTAAGTGTACTAAGATATTTGCAATAGAAACTAGAGAAAATACTTGGGAATATTTGCATAATTTTCAGAGTACACCTTGCGGATTTTAGTTTCTATGGTAACTGGTTGCCGTTAAGTTTCTCAAAGGCATCTAATTACAAACACCTCACCTTTGCAAAAAACAAAATCTGAAAACCATGCACTTTTCCCTCACTAGCTACATCTTTCTAAAAGCTCATTTTAAATCAGCATAAAAAGATTTGTTACTAAATTGCACACCAATTTATTGTCTTGCTTACAGCAGCTGAATTATTTTCCCTTCACATTCAGATTCTTGCTGGTGCTACTTACTATGCTCCTCAGATAAGCATTTACAGTAAATTAATAAACATCCAGAGTGAGATTTTCTCCTGGCCGCGGTGTGACACAAGCCCTGCTGACACGCTGTCAGCCTGGAAAGCTTTTCTTAAGATGCTGTGTAGGACAAGCAGCTGCAGAGATGAACAGCTGACGCTTCACAAAGCAAAAAGTGGCGACAGAGGCAGAAACAAATCCAGACACACCCCAGAGCAGACTGCAGGACCAAACCTCAGGTCTGTGGATAAAAACGCTGGCAGTCCTCTGGAGGCTATGAATCAAAGCCTGGGACATCAATATGTGCAGCTTAAAGGTTCACCTTCTTCTGGGATTGGTAAAGCTGAGGGGTAAGCAAATCTTTTTCATGAAACACTGAACTCCTGGGCAACGTTTAGACCTGTGGTGCCTGGAATAACTGCTGTTAGCCTAAGCATGATAATGCATTATCAGAAGGGATAAATTTAGTATCATCTTCAGGCAAACTCCTTAAGCTATTAAAAATTAATAGTACCTCATTATACAGTGCGAATATTAATATCTGGAGCAACATAATGTGCAGCTTTATTCTCACTAATACACTAATCATCAGCTAAGTTAATGAACCTGTACCAATGTGCAGTAAATGCAGCGAAACTGAAGTGGCAATGATGAAAATCACAAGTTGAATTATAGTTTTATGTTCAATTCTGCTTCCTAAATACAATTACCTCTCTTACCTTGGCTCTAACGGTTTTACTACTCCAAATATCTGCTGATGACATTGCAGCCTCACACAAAAACCCAATCCTCACACCTTTGCTAAATCTGATTAGAGACAGCTTTGGAGCCGAGGGGAAGGAGAGAAGGTTTCAGAATCGTTTTTTTTCCCCTCCTCCCTGTGGCCTGTTGCCAAGAGGCAGGATATGAAGTATAATTTTAAAAACATGGCAGTGGAGGCCATGTTGCCACCGAGCGCTTGGAACATGCACATGCCGACGGACAGAGCGATGGGTGACTTTGATCTAGAAAACATGCTTCCTTCATCATGTACACTAAAATATTTAAACAGAGTGAAGAGGCTGTGAGGCAGGATTCAACCTCTGGAAATAAAATATGGAATTACGACAATGAAAACGTATTCCCTCTTTCTCTGATCATCAAGCTGATTTTTATATCAAAGAGTTCAATCAAAACTAAATTAATTTCTTAAATGACATTCCTATGAGGAAAAGAGATACCAAAACTATTCTAATAATATGTGGAAATCTAATTGCAATCTAAACCTACTAATATGTTCTGCCGATCTGGGTGGCAACAACTACCAACAAGTGTTTATAAAAACTGCTGGTCAGTGTTTTAGATTGCTGCACAGAAATCTTGGCCTACTCTTCTTTGCAGAATTGTTTTCTTTCAGAAAAGAAGATGATTTTCAAACACACACAGCATCATAACACAGGATCTCAGTGAAATTTAAGTCGAGAGTTTGACTAGGTCACCTGCAAACCTTCATTTTTAGAGGTCGACTTCCTGGTGCGTTTTGAATCATTGGACTTGAGCGTGCGGTCACAAACTGATGGGTGGACATTTTCCTTCAGGGATTATTGGTGGAGCTCTGTCTTCTCAAACCCACACACTACAAAAACACAAGTATGTTTGTGTAGTTTCTAGTGCAAATATTTAAGTACACTTGAAATAAGACAAATCCAACTTACAAGTAACTTTTCTGTAAAATATAGGAGTTTGTTTAAAGTCAATAATTCATCAATATTTAAGAAAAAGTATTAGTTCTACTGGATGATTATTTCACTTATAACAAGACATTTTTACCATGATATAAGTGAAATAATCTGCCAGTGAAATGAATGAAAAATCTATATAAAACAAGCTCCAATATATTGTGAAAATGTTACTGATAAGTTTGTTTTGTCTTATTTCAAGTTTACTTAAATATTTGCACAAGAAAATAGGCCAAAAAGTCCTGGTAACAGATGGCTGCTCGTACTCTTCCAAAAATTCAGATGAAATAAATTGTAAAAATACATTTGTTACTATTAATACAGGATTAATGTTTTTGACCAACTTAGTGAAACTGAAGGCAGATACATCACTATTGCTGCAATGGCTTTATTATAAGTTCAGTTATGTTTGCGTGTTTTCATTGCGACAAGCAGTTAAGCTTAGTTTGAGTGTATTTCTTGGACTTAATAGGAAATAAATTAATAGGAAACCTATGCTGCTCTTGACTTGTTGATCTGCATTGTTTTCTTGTCAGGCTTATCCAGGTCTAATAATTAAACAACGCTGGGCAGCTGCCAGAGGACAAAAGGAAAACATTGATTTCTGTCAGAACAGAACAAAAAAGAAAAGTCATGGACCTGGACTCTGAGCACTGATGTTATGTTGAGGATTTGGGGGTGGAGGGATTGGCCCTTAATATAATTAGAGGTCTGAAACAGGGACAGAGGGAAGGAAGCTGGAGAGTAACAAGACAAAGAGCGGCTGCAGATAAATGGTGGACCACATGAGAGGTTGATTGGATGAGAACAATTTAACAAGCAGCTGCAAAGACTGGAAGATCAGCCCGAGTGGCAGATATGGTAGAGCTCGATGCAGGCCTGCCAGGAAGTGGACTGTAATGACATGCGTCTGATTGGCTGCACTTTGATTTCAAACAGACCACAGGAGATTAAATACCAGTTTAGACTCAGCTGCAGATACAAACGGCTCCTATTTTAGTGTTTCTATTGGGAGGATTGCAGGTGTGTTTTTGTGTGTGAAAGGCATTTAGTTAGATAAATGAGGCAAATCTGGGAGTGTCAGAAATTGGCAGCAGTGTTGATTATGATCAATTTTGAGCAAAGATGTTTGAAAGTTTTTTTTTCCTAACCCATAAAGACAGTTTGGTAGATTTATGGTAAATGCAGATTACCCATAGAAATCAAATTGCAATATTAATTAAATTTTTAATACATATTTTATGGGAGTCAATGGCATAAAAAAATTCAGGTGTCACATTATTTATTTTTAAAAGAAAATAGTTGGAAAAACATCTCACTAAAATACAGAATCTGCGCAAAATTTTAATCACTTTCCATAAACTCAAGCGAAATTATGCATAAGAATATTTAGAGAGGCTGTGGGATGAATCTGGAGTACCCAGAGAGAACCCATACCAAGAACATGCAAACGCCACAGGCTTGGATTTGAATTTAGGACTTTCTTGATGCAAGGTAACAGTGATGCCACCTGCTCCACCTTTTAACTTTAGAATAACTAATTTAGTTCTGGTTTAAGTTCCACTATTCTTTCTTCCAGTGTAAAAAGTATTTTTCGGTGCATCTTTGACTTGCAACATTTGCACCCCTGCATTAATTTTTAAAGAAAAAGTTCTTTCAGTCTGGAAAAAATAAACATACAGTGCTGCCTTTTCATTCAGATTAATGGTGTAAATAAATATCCATATTCCAGTTTATTCTGTGAACGCTCCTGTCCACAATTAGCCCAGAGCATACGCCAAACGCCCATGAACATGTGTACAACTGTTACAAGCCCCATAAGAAACGGCACCTTAAAGCCTGCTCCCATCAGTCCAGACAGATGTCAAAGCTCCACCCAATAAAGCTGACTGGCTCCCTTCTGCCCTGGAAAAAGCTCTCAGCTTGCCTCATAATTATTCTGCTGGCCCTATTAAGAAGCCAGAGACTCACTGCCTCTGTTCTTCTTCATCTTTCTCTTTCTTTCTTTCTGTGCCCTGTTACTCAGACAGAGCCAAAGATGGTGCAGAGAGGCTAACAGGTCTGCAACACCACATACCTACCACATTGTGCCATGGTGTATTAGGGTTACTGCAGATATACAAAAACCTCAGGAATTTTGAAGTAATTCTCAAATGTTTTTTAGGAAAAAAAAGGAAAATTTCTGAGCTACGAAATCAAAAGATTTTCTAGAAAAAACAAGAACATTTTGGGATTAATCTCTGAAATTGTCAAGAAAAAAAACCCTTTTTTTCAACTTAAAAAAAAACAACTCAGAAATTCAGAAACTCAGAAATTTTCAAGCATTTTTTTTGTTGTTGTTGTTTTCACTTTTGCCACTGAAATTTCCAGGGGGTTTTCTTTAGAAATTTTTAGATTAATAATATTTTTGTAGCAAATTTCCAACTTTTGAAACTCAGACATTTCCAGATTAATCTCAAATTAATTTCTAAGTTTTTTTCTTTTTTTGGCAGAAATGTACTACAGTACTTTTTTTTTTCTATCTGCAATGGCCCTAATATGCCATCGTAGTTAGAGGTGGAGCAAAAATGGGTGTAAAGTAGCATCACAGGGGGAGCCAAAAATATGGCTTAAGAATAATTTCTATCCGGCATGTTTATGTGTAAATCATGTAATCTAAACTGTCCGCATGTAGACTGGAAAGTACAAAGTAGCAGCCCTGTATGCATGCAGCAATCAGACAGGCTCAAACTGGGTTTTAATGCTCAGCATCTCTTTGCTGTCACACACGCATAGAGCGATTGAGATGCTCATTCTTCTACAAGACAAACTGCTTAAAGGTTTTCAGTGAGTAAAAGCTGTTGACGCGTCTTCCAAACGCTTTGCATTTGCCTAAAAGCATGACAAACAGAAGAGCTGGCAGGGCTCTAACAGCATGTAGTAATGACTTGGAATTTCAGTCATTACAGTTGGAGAGGTGGGGATGCTTCCTCACAATTTGGATGAGTGAATCACGAGTTCTTAAGTGCAAGAAGCAATCTAGATAAAATGTTAACCGTTGGGGAACAGGACGCACGTCGCGTCCTGGGGGTCAAGAATCAGGTGAAAGTAGCCGTGGTTTTAACAGTTGGGCCCTTTGTATGAGAGCAGATGATGACATTAGAAGCAATCTAATTCCAATGCATTTGGCAGTAAAAGCAGTAAAAAACGTGAAAGTTTGAAATGAAAATGTTAAGTGCGTAAAAAATGTCAAGTTTCAGATGAACAAAGAGTGAAGTAACATTTGCAACCGGCCGCACGAACAGCAGCAATTACAGCACAACACCAAGGTAAGCATGACATTTTCATTAATGGAGGTGTTTACAGAGTGATTAGGAGGGTTCATGCTTATAGTGTAAGGAAATGGCAGGTTTACACAGGATGGGTATACCTCATTGTGCTGAGTACAAAAGATTCATAGGATTATATGTGATTATTAAGCCAGTTAACCCATATGGTGGGTTTTGTACTGGGAGATACTATTTACCCATAAATTCTTGATAATTAGCCAGTAGAGGGAGTTATTGATCAAGTAAAAGCAAGAAATTGACAAAAATCTTTATTTAAAAAAATAAAACAAGATAATTTCCTTAAAGGAATGGGTGTCAATTATAGGGCTGCAACTAACAATTATTTTAGTAATTTATTATTCTATGGATTATTTTGATGTTTCATTGATTACTCAGATAAAAAATTGGCACATTTGCAGATCTTTAATTCAACCACTTAAACCTTTTTTCCACAATATTTGAAATACATTAAAAGGTGCAAATAATTAAATTACTCTTGAATAATAAAAAATACAAATGTTATTGTCTAAAATGCAATAACTGCATTCTTGTTTTGAAAGATTGATCAGGATGCGTCTGCAGCTAAAAATACCATCTGTTGGTTATTTTTATTTTTTTTTTTTTGATAAACAAATTGGTAGCAAAGGTTGCTTAATAGGAGATTTTTTTTTACTGAATTAGAACCAGGTGACGCTAAAACAAGCCACTTAGTTGACAATTATTTCAAAAATTAATTACTCACAATTAATTCAATGAATTGTTTCAGCCCTCGTCAATTTCCAGCAGCACAATCTGGAGGGTTTTTTTTAATGTTATTCTTATTTAAATAAGTAATTATGTTATGACGTATTAATCAGATGAATAATATTCCAGCAGAAGTGCATGACTCCTGGTGAAAAGAACAAATGAAAAATGAAGTGTTTGGGTTTTTTTTTCCAGGTTGCTTGCTTTAAAATTACATTTTGCCCGTTGAATACTTAAAGAACATTGGTAATTATCGTTTCTGAAAAAGCTACTAAAAAGCGCCTAGCAGCAGAAGCAACAGCCTGCAAACATTTAGACTGAAGCAGGTGGGAATAACTCAGCGCTGAACGGCAGTGAGGAAGAGAACAGAGGAGGCAAACCGGGAACAAGCAACAGCTCCACCCAGTGGTCAGCAAGGGAATCACTTCAAATTCTACCTTAAAATATATATATTGAACCAAACGTGGGATTTTAATATAAATACAAACGTGCTTTAAAGTCTAAAGAGACGGAAATCTGTTTATTGCCCTGCAACAACAGAAAATATAAGGTAAGTGAAACTACACTGGAGGTTTATTTAAACAGATTCAATCTTATTTGTTCTTTGGTGGGTTGGATAATTTTCTCTACATATAATTAATTAATTGACAACTAAATCAGCGGCAGTAAATCCCACTTACATAAAAGAAAAAACATAAACTCACCCTTTTAACATAACTCAGCGTGACATTAAAGAAATTAAGGTATATTTCCTTCCTACAGCTTTGACTAATATGTCAGTAAAGTATCAAAATATAGAGTCAGGAACTTTTCAGAATTTCATTTCTATGAAGCAAAAACAATTCGATTAGCAATTACTATTTGAACCATCTCAACTGTGAAGTATAGGGGTGGCAGCATCATGTTGTGGGACCGTTTCGCTGCAGGAGGAACTGGTGCACTTCACAAAACAGATGTCGTGACGAAAAGATCATGTGGAAATATTAACGCAACATATAAAGACATCAGCCAGGAAGAAAAAGCTCGGGCAACACAGTGGGTCAAAGTTCAAAGGCAATGCTAGCAAATACTGAGGAAATGGATGTAAACTTTTGATTTTTAAGGCATTAATAAATCTGACATTTTCTCTCATTATTGTGGCATTTCACTAATAGAAATATTTGTGGTCATTCTAACTGACCTGAAACAAGATTTATCAGTCTGATTTAACTTCAGAAAGTGAGAAAAAGAAAGTTTTTTGTTTTAATTTGGCATATTTATGTCAACTGTATGAACCGCTCTGTGTTGGTTTATCACATCAAGGGCCTTAAAGTAGGAAAAGTAAACAGAGATGTAATGCTGCACTCAAAAAACAAACGACAAACCAGAGGTAAGATGATGGTTTTTATTAGTTCAGTTTTCAAATTTTAATTTTCACTTGAGATTCGTTAGAAAACATCATCAGTTCTGCAGCCTGTATCACAAAGGACCTGCAACACGGAAAGACGGAAGTCAAAAGAAAATGATTCTGTATGTAGGTCTTTTAAGAGATATGTGTTAATACAGCTGATGGCAAACTATTTACAGCAACGGTTTGATTTTATGGTAGAAACATGCTTGGGATTTCTCAGGGACAGGAGATGATGGGTTTAGTAAAGCCAGATGTACGGAGGCAGAATATTTCAGCTGTTTTAGAGCTATCTAGTCAAGGCAGTCAATTTCTCAAAACTTTGTGCCAGTTCAGTTTAAAATAAATTAAACTCACGAGGAGAAAGACGAGCAGAAGAGAAAGGAGAAATGGATTTCTGACTCTAATTTCTCAGTGGCTGTCAAACTAAACTCCAGCTAATGTTCCTCCATTTGAATCAAGAATACTGAGTGAAAACCGGTCATGACGTCGACACGATGAAATTACTCCAGAAATAAATTAGAGAAGGAAAGTTGCATTAGTGTACATTTATAAAAAATAAAATAAAAAAAAGAGAAGTACCTGATTTTCTCACTGTGACCCCCACTGTAATGCCTTTGCATAACTTATAGAAAACTTGTCACACTCTTTAAAAACTCAGTCATCATTCATTAAATCACAATCCTGAAAACCATCGAAGACCGGTAAAGAATTCCACCCTGCAGAATCCGTATACCTTCGAGTCAAAAACACGGTGGAGATTTCATACAAATAAAAAGGACACTTTTTTTCCTGTTTATATACACAAAACACTTCTGTACAGTTTTTCACTTCCAGAAACAGACAAACATTCCCACTTACGGAACAAATGGAAATCTGATCGGATTCAGTGATTAAAACTTAAGTAAATCTAAAGCTTACTTTTAGCACTTGGTTATGTTCGACTGCCGTTGAATTCCAAGAATCGGTCCATCATACGGGATCCGGGTTTAACGCATCAACTCTGGATCCTGCTTGGAGTCGACGTGAGGCTGATCTGATCTACGATGCTTTGCAAAAATATTCAGACGTCTAAATCATTTCACATTTTGTCAGATTGCAACAACAGATTGCAGGGTATTTTACTAAAATTTTATATAATAGACTGGAACGATGTAATGCATAATTGTGAAGCGGAACGTGGTTTTCAAAAATATTTTTAGACAAAAAATCTGAAAATTGTGGAGTGCATTTGGACTCCAAACTTTCAGGACTTCCCTCCACAACACAGCTGCGTGCACACTGACTTGGCAGACATTTTACTCAAAGGAATGAGTATGAAACTGAGAACCTCAACTCACTCAATTTCCTGTACATGATACATCCAGAGCAACAACTTTCCATCAGGAAAAACTAAATTCGTATTTAAAGATGTTTATTAGAGAACATCAGAGGAGGTTCAGAGGTCAGAAGTTTGAAGGATTACGTAATAGTGTAATTTTCCATTAATAAGCATTATTCAATGCTCCTGCTAATAATGGTTCAGCTGCAAAACTACCAAAACAAGGCCAGCCTCCAAAACTGACAGGCCAAAAACGAGACAGCAGAGATCAAAAGCTCATTTTCTTTCCACTCCACAATTATACACTAATTTGTATTGGTTTAACACATAACTCAATAAAAATTACTTTCAAGTTTGTGGTTTAGCCTGACAGGATGTGGAAAAGTTCTCCGGGTGTGAATATTTTTGCAAGGCACTACTTTTGGCGTACATAAAAAAGTAAAAATAGCGTGGAATAAAACCTCCCCCAGGTAAAAACACCAGAAACTGAAAATTCAACACTGTTAAACCTGCGCTGCTATTTAGTACAGTTGCATTCGCAAGGAGTTGTGATTATGTTGTCATGGGATTTCATTTACACCTCAAAGCAACGCATAACAGCTTTACAACGAAAGGAAATGTTAACTCTGGATTAGCCAACAGGTGTCGGGACAGACGAGTGGAAAAACAGCCCTTAATCCTCATTGAAGGCAGTGAATGTTTAAAGTTCATAGTCTGTTTAAGTCAAACCCCAGAAAGACAAGTTCAGTTCATATGCCTGCTTTCATGCGGCATAAAGCTTATTCATGGCCCGCATCGAGTGATCAGACAGACACAGGCGTTCTGCTGGGCCTGACGTCAGATGAGCCACCGGCTCTCGTTCTGTGGAAAGCGCTCCAGGCCCGGCAGCCTGGAGGTTCAGAAGGTGGGTTGGTGGTCTGGAACGGGCTCATTTTGGTGCTTTGGAGAGGGTATCTGTCTCTGTGAATACGCGGTCTTCACTCCATGCCTCCCTGGTGCTCTTCAGGGCTTGTGTGCGTTGTTGGTCCACAACCACGTAGTCAACACGCTCGTCTGATGCAGAAATGCCGGTTCCATTGTTTTTCATCTGAGAAAACACAAAGCGGTCCGAAAATAAATACATGTAAGCTCCTAAAACGTAAAAAACGACGTGGTGGTGGGGTGCTCCTACCTTCCGAGGTGGGGTGGACTTGCCAGATTCAAGATCCAAATCCAAGTACTCCACCTGTTTATCTCCTTTGGGCTTCACCATGGGGCTACTCCCACCATCCACAGGCAATGGTGCCGCCATCTTCATCATCTGCGTGAGCCGGGACAAGTTTGGTTTTGTCCTCGCCAAACAAAGTAAAAGCTCAAATCCAAATGAACTAATGTGTTGTCACAAAATCCAAAATTCTTTAGGATTCATTCCAATTAACAAAACATAACTGGTGCAAAACCAAAGTTGCCAGTTTATGCACTTTTAAGTTGTTCTGATTTATCAAGACACTATTTTAACAATTAATTAGCAAGAAACGTTTAGCAAGACCTTCACACTGGATGAAAACCCTATTAAAGGTTATGTTATGTTTCCTTGAACAAGTTAGAATAGGTACATGAGCTACACAAAGCATGTTCATTACATAGTTTTTTTTTTTTTTTTTTTGGGCACAAAATCATTGTTAGATAATGAGATTTTAGTCTGCCTATTTTGAGCTCCTTTCAGAATAAGTTGTTTTAGGGTGTCTTGTCACTTTAAATCCAAATAAGCTGCTGCTGGCCACGCCCCCCAACTTAGCATTTAAACTTGCACGTGAAAATGGCTGCAAACAGCATAATTATACAACTGTACAACTCTAAAAAGCAGAAGTAGAACTTCCTGCACAAACAACAACATTGCAGCAAGTGGTTTCTGAAGTGTAACTGTTTATTTATTTTATATATTTTAAGATCTTGGCCTGTTTTAGACGCAGTAGATACCAAAATGGAAATACAAAAACTTCCAAAATGTGAATTTTGCATAATAGGTCCCTTTTAATACCCCACCTTCAAGACCCAGCTGGAGAGTCTAGGCCTTTCCAGGACTTTGCAAAATTAAAAATACTCAGGCTCCTTGCTATACATGCAAATTAATGTTTGAAGCGGTAAAAAAGGTTTTCTGACATTTAGCAAATAGAAATAATTTCGATAATACTAAATAACCTAGAGCAAGAAATATTTGTTTGGATTTAACTTCAGAAAGTGAGAAAAAAGTTTAATGCGTCTTTTTTCAGTGAATTTATACTGATGAAACAACAACAACAAAAAAGAATTGTGGTTTTGTGACAACTCAAACCCATGTTGGGTCTAAAGGTAGCGTTAATTCTGCACTACAAGTACAATGGAAACATTAGATCTAGGACGAGACAAAACTAGAATGTAACTATTAAAGAAAGTGGTGGAATATATCTAAAAACCCTTTCAAAATTCCCCCAAACTCCTCAGTATCCTGGGCACATTGACTGGAAAGTGACGACAGCACGGCTAAATCTGTGCAGATTTCTTTGTGATCTGATTGCAACACCTGAAAAGCCCCCCAAAAAAACCTTTGCTGTTCTGACAGGGCAAGCCATTCATGTCTAACCCTGCTCACCTCCTCTATGGTGTCAAGTTCCTCCACCTCCCTCTTTACAGGGGTGATGGGGACTGTGCAGTAGAAGGACTCCTCTCTACAGAACGTAAGAAGGGGTGGAAGTAGCAAAGAACGAAGGGGGGAAAAAAAGAAAAGCAGATGGTTAAGACCAAGAATGCAGAATAAAAAATAATGGTTGAAGCCAGAGGAAGCTGAGGAAGTGGGAAACTAGAGAAAGGAGGAAATGAATTGAGTGATGAAAGAGCAACAAGACAGCAAACGGTATCAAAGCAAGTAAAAAACTGTTAACAGCAAAGAAATGGCTGAGAATAGCAAAGCAAACACCAAAACAGTAATGTTAAGGCGTGTTATCCACTTCTAGCGTGTTTAAAAAGTGCTTCTTTTCCTAAGAGTTTTCCACATTTTGAAACCACAAACTTCAATCTGTTACTGGGAGTTCATAACCAACACAAAGTAGAGAATAACTGAGATGAACAAAACTATGATGCATGGTTATAATTTCTTTTACAAATTAATGTAATTCCTGGATTGGCTCCTCTGGAAATGTCAGCCATTAATGTGTCAGGTAGCATTCTGTAAGTTCTCTTTTCTTAAGAATATTTTAGATAAGCTCTGCAAAAGCATGTGAAATATTCTCAAATAATTTCCACAGAAACACACGTTAATACCCATGAAGAGGTGTGGGTAAAATAAGAAAAAAAGAAAGGCCTCTTCAAACTCTGAACATGAATCAAAATGAGAATCTGTGTCAAGACAAAAAAAATTAAGTCATCCAATCTGATTGAACTTAAGCTACATTTGCTAAGTTAGTGGAGATCTACATCAATAATTCAGCTACAACTTCGATAATACCTTGCTATTTTATTGCTTTGGAGGTAATTGACTCAGAGGGTCTGAAAACAAATGCATGCCACAATTTTTAGATTTCCGTTTGTAAAAAAACAACAAAAAAACATTAAAATCGATTTATCATTCTTCACTTTGTTGTGCTACTTTGCATTGGTCTTCCACATGAAATAAAATAAAATAAAAATAAAATAAAAAAGCATAAAATCCAAATTAAATAATTGAAGTTTTTTGAGGTAATGCAACAAATTATGGAAAAAAAGTTGGTTATTTCTGCAAGGCTGGTTATAGTTCTCTGAATGTTTCAACATTATTTCATATTTGGTTTCATTTTGCTTCATAATTACAAAATAAGACTGAAAATATCTGCAAAAATAAAAGAAAAATAAGGTGTAAAGAAGGAAGAGCAGGGCAAAAGGAAACTGCAAAGAAAAGAGTCAAGGTGGCGAGGAGTCCATCTGCAGGAGTCTGTGTTTTATCCACACTCACTATTACCATGTGGGAGAATACATTTCTTAATGTCTTGATGTTTTCTATAAATATTTTGACGTAGCAATTCATTCTCAAAGTCTTGCTAAAATTCCAGCTGCTTTATGGTGCAGGCGTAAAAAATATCTGCAGAGGTCATTATTTTATGTTTACTCCATTATATAAACAATAAAAAGCAAAATTTTCTGCAGATTTTATAATTAAAGTTTGTTTTATTTAAAGCAAAACTTCTAATGCATGTTTTTTGATTCAGAGAATAGATGTGTGTTACATACTGGTTCGTCTGTGGGTAAATTAGGGTCCATTTCTACATAATTCTCTGCAATGTCCTCGGAGTCAGTGCTGGAGGCCGTGCTATGCACTGACGAGGGTCTTGCCGGCATTGGAAACCTAGAGAGACTGGGCAGCATTCACAATGTTTACATACCAACTTTGAAGCAAAGGCACCAAATAAAAGCACAGAAGTAGACCTCATCTCTGACTGACTTCAATGTGAAGCAGCTTGGAGGCAGATCCAGGATCCTGTTTGTATGAGCAGCGCTACTTTGGTCAAACAGTAACTACGGTAATGCATGAAGTGTTAGAGTTTACTTCTTTAGTGATCCACTAAAATAAAAGGGCACATTCTCACCAGGTTCTGTTTAACTCATGGAAGCTGGATTCTGTGTTAGCAGCATAAAAAGTAAGATGGACAAAGTGTTTTCTTAAAGTTTTGGTGTTAGAGTGGCTCTGAGGAGAACAGAGCAGTGAGAACATGCCCTTTGGTGTTAGCAAAATGTAAAACTATCTAAAAAATAAAACAACCTAATGTCAAACATCTTAGATACTTACTCTCTAGCAAATGAGCGTGTGACAGGTGAGCGGACAGGTGTGCAGGGCTCCTCCCATTCTGGTAGGGGTTTGATCTCTAATGGTGCAGGTCTTCCTAAACCAAACAAATGCACGCCTTTCAGTCCCTGCTCCTCACCAATCCAGCACAAAAACAAATTATCGCTATGGCAACAGTTTCCCACATCAGGAATGGGAATAAAATAGTGGAGGAATGTAAAATGTATCATAGTGCACCCCCTTAAACCAAAGCTTTGTTGAAGAATCTTTTAGAGCAGAGGTGCAATATATCTGTTTGCAATCTGCATCACTGTATAAATGTATGAAATATTGCATACATATTCATTAAAAGATGATCTTTATTCCTTTTTTTTGTCATAAAAAAAGAAATGTCAAATTACAATACATCAGAATTAGCTTTGTAGAGGGTAAATGTAATAAGTAACATTTACTTGAGTAACTTTTTTTTCAAGAAGTACTTTCAGCAGTACGTTACAGCAGTGGTCCCCAACCCCTGGGCGCAGACCGATACGGTCTGTGGACGAGAAATAATTAAACATTTCCGCTTTATGTGAGTCTGGAGGAGCTTTTATTTTGAAAATCCTTTAA